>JAVTVY010039382.1:0-16197 GCA_036873755.1 Hanleya hanleyi | reverse complement strand
ATCAAATATTCAAAACTTCATACATTTATTCCAATTTTAATAAATTTCAGATGTCGATTTGAGTTAGAATATTTAAATTTAGTTTTCAGTGACCTTGCATTTGTTTGGATATCGAACTATGATGGATGGCAATTAGGTTTTTTGACAATTTTTATTAGCATTTCCTAAGTGACATTTCAAAATACTTCACAGTCAAATATCAGCATAACGATAGAATATTCACACAATATGAAAATAAAATTAATCCTTCAATTCAATTGTAATATAGTATAGCTATTGAAAATATTAATCATGGGTTTGTATTAAATTCAAGTTAAAATTTAAGATGAATTTCATATGAAACTACCAAAATTGATATTTGATGCCTCATGAGCAGCAGATTGGAGATTTGTGGTACAAAATCTCTCTCTCCAACTGCGAGCAGCCAAATATGGAGAACATTACTTGGGTGTTGTGAACTGATATTGAATCGTATATGATCATATAAAATTGCAAATCCTATAAGATCTGGATCATATAGGGCCAAAATACTACTTGTGTTGTGGTTATTCACAGATCTGTCCTGATTAAGCAAAAACGCATTTTAGATATATTTGTCTTGACTGAAGACCGCATAAACATCACTCTCTAAAAACGTTAAATTAGTTTTTCCCAAGAAGAGTGGAAGTTGAATGAAGTCCAGTATCAAGTTGGGTGGATTTTGCTTATTAAGTCAATAAATCGCTGAAGTGGTGGGCAAAATAATGTTTGGGTGAAATTACATTCAATTACTTCAGTGAAACGCACTTAATTTGTGTGAAATAATTCACTGAAATACTTGAGCGGGATCAATTTTCATTCTTCTTAATATCATTAATACAATTGATCCTATGGAGTGTCATATTAAATCCAATAGGATTATTATATTTCTATCCTATTAAATCCAGTAGGATTTTTTAGAATCTTATAGGATTTTTTTAGAATCTTATAAGACTTTTCAGAATCTTATAGGATTTTTTTTAATCTTATAGGATTTCTTAGAATCTTATAAGATTTTCTCAGAATTTTATAGGATTTTTCAGAATCTTATATGATTTTTTAGAATCTTATAAGATTTCGAATAATCTTATAGGATTTTTCAGAATCTTATAGGATCCTATAAGATTTTTTTGTAAGGGAACATGTTGTCGACTAGAGTTTCGAGGGAGGCATTGAGAAACTGTAGGGAATCGAGGAATCGTAAATTACCCAGAGAGAAGGAGATGTATTTCTACATGTTATTCGGGATACACGTTATTTTCAAACCCTTGAATTTTCCCATGACGCTACAGATGAGATGGCCGTCATAGCTCTTAGTGTTATGCAAAACGACGAGTATAAAAAAATTGGCGCCTTTCTCGCTTGGTAGACCTCCTGAACCTATACTGTAAGTTGCACTGATTGTGAGCGGGACCCCTGTATTTCCCCGTCAAGTGACAATGGTCGCGTACCCTGTCGGTGCCTAGTTCCTTGTCGCAGATATGACAATGCGTCGCCGCTTTAAAGGAGTTTTCCTCCTCTCTGGTTATCTGCATAGGTTTGACACACATAATATATTACAGATTCGTTTATCTTCTTCTATGAGTTTTTCCAGGAAAGTTTCTACGACATCGGGGCCCCTATATACCACAGCGGGCTTACTGTGTTCGGGCATGGTACTCACTACGGTATAACAAAACCCGGACGGTTCGTGACGTTCGTATTTCGTGGTAGCCCCGGATTCAGAGTGAATTTTACGCGTAAAACATTCGAAGTCGGCGTAAATGATAAACGGAACGCGTAACTGTTTCTTGATATTTTTGAATTCCAACCACTGCTCTTCGGGGGTTTCCGGCAGTCTGATTCGCTGCGGGCCGTGTCGAGAACAGTGAGAAATGTGATCGTTTAGCAATTGTCGAGAAGAAAACCCGTGCAAACAATAATTGCAGTAGAATTGAGCATGCTCATGTTTCGTACGATCCCCCAACAATCGGCTGATGTTCTTGATCAAGCAGAAATGTCTCTTCTCATCTTTAGAGATGAGTAAAAGATCGACGTGTCTGTCGGACTTTTGTTCGCTTATATGCAGGGGAAAAACCCCTTCGTCGTAACCGAACACGCTCACGGAAATATCGTTACGAGTTTCGAACTTCGATATTTGAGATAGAGGGATAGGAAAATCGATTCCATCGATGTTTAACTCGTTCAAGTACGGTTTATAACGTTGAATCCGATACGCGTGATCCTTCGCGGGGTGTAAGAATTGACCAGAGAAAGCAAAACTGATCGGTGTTCTGCGGGTTGACAATCGCCTTCTTTTTTCGCAGATTCTGTGGTGTGGTGATATAGCTACTACCTTGAAAGGTACATATTGAGCGATGTGCACCTGTAGGTGAATAATTTCATCCAAGACCCACCCGCTTCCCTCTCGCTGATACTCCTGGAAGCTAGAATGTATTTTTTGGAAGGCCTCGGCGAGCTGCTGTTCAAGCTGAGATAGGTTTGTGCTAATGAAATTAAGACTTCTGAACAGGGGTTCGGAGTAAATGGTCTCACCCTCGCTGTTCGTTCGAGCGAGGCGGAGTTGTAGGGAGACGTACCACTTGATCCCGCTTTGTTCGTTTAACGTTGTCGTCAGCAGTTGACGAACTGCGTTTTCGTTGATATTAAAAAAATGAAGAATGTCTGAACTGGTCGATCTAGTAGGTGGAATAGTGTGGGTGTGCAGAGTTCCGTTCAGCGCGGACGACGATGATTTCGCCCCTCCCGACTGTTTACCGTGGCAACTGTTGCAATGCTGCGGGTGGCTGGTGTAAAATCGCTCGGGTAGTGGTCGATGGCAGGAAGAACACTCACGACCTCGGTCAGAACACTGTTTTCCGGGTAACAGGCACTTGAATCTCCCGCACCAGTTACATTTGGCTAGTCGAGCGGGTGGATCTAAAGATATAATAACGAAGCTTATTTTCAACCGTTTTTTTGTAACTGTTACGTTAAATCAACCTTGAGCTCGAGTTACTTTTCATAGAAGTAGGTAGTAAAGATTCCTTCGCGATCATATCTCGAGGTTATGCTATATAACCATGTTTATCGAAATGAGCCTAGTTAAAATTCAAGCGTGGGTTAGTCGACCTGAACTATTAGTTTCTCCTCTCCTCTGGGTTGAGAGGTATAGCTAATGAACCCTATCGTTAGTCGTTAGTATCCGCGGTAATTTACCTGTATTTTGCGCTGGCTGGAGATCTGAACCTTAGGACGACGAACAAGATTCCACCGCAAGTTGATCTGTTTAAAATAAATATATACCATAGAGTGGTGAAACGTATAACTGATGACCGCTAACGACATATAGTATGTACAGTGTTGTTTTAGTCGCTGTGAGTAGATTAATTATCCGGAGTGTCTGGTGGTATAGATGCTTATAGTGCTCCTTCTTACGACCTTGGACCTCGAATGTCCATGAAAATTATGTTACCGAAGTAACTTCCTGTAATAATGAATATTACACTTACCGTTTTTCCTCGGACATTTCACCCCGTCATGGCTGGTTGTTTCCGCATGGCGTTTCCTCGAATGAACATGCCGGTGTTCTTCTAGCTTATCCGGTCGGGAGAACGTTTTACAGCATACAGTGCACAACAGTGAATGACCGCCGTGGTTCCTACGTTTATGCTGTAGCATGTTCCTCCTACTGGTAAATGTTTTAGTGCAAAGATCGCACTGGATTCTGGTGGCCGTTGTGTTGGGGACGAGACGACCGAGTGATTCCGCCAGCAGTTGAATTCGTCGAAGGTTGACGGCATCATCGTTCGAACGTCCATATCTTTCAGCCCAAGCGTTAAGATATTCAACATTGGTAAAGGATTCGAGACTGGAATCATCCATGTTGTTCGCTGAAATATGGAGGTGATAATGACGTATGACTGTCAAATGACCGCCTTTATGGAGACTTTTCTATTTTATAGATGTCACTTCCGATCGTCCTATTTTTCTCGTCGACATTCTTATGGTATAAATTCTATAGAAGCCATATCGGGATAAGTAAGTAAACAGAGCATATTTCGACGCCGAATAGCGGCGAAACTTACAGAGATACGATAAATTCGTATAGAACCGTTACGGTAGATCTCGACACGAGGAATACAACGCCACAAACCGCGTGCGCGTATGTCGCTTATTTCTCGAGAAATCACCGAATCACGTGACACCCATTATCGTCTAATTGCGGCGAAAGTTACCGTCGGGTGATAGAATTGTATAGGACCTTTATTGCGCATCTATACGAGAGGAATACGACGCCGTAAGCCGCGAGTCTGTATGCGACTTACTTCCCGAGATATCGCCATGGGTAATTTATGGAAAATTCGACGAAAATCGGCAGTCAAAAAAAAAAAAGAAAAAAAAAATTGAATTTTTTTTTTGGTCGAAAACGAAATTTCTAGCCTTTAGGCGTACATTTACAGATTCTACTTATTTATCGAGTATATTTTAATGAACTTTAAGGGGAAACATAGTCGTCTCAGTGAACCAACCAATCGTGCGTGACGAAGTATATATCAAACATCGCCGCAGTTGCCCTCGGGCTACAACCACTCGTGCGTGACGAAGTGTATCCTTGTAACACTCATTATACTTTACATACCTTTTGTAATATATATCTAGTCGTAATTCGCTTGACTGCTTAGGTCGCATTGAGAATGGTGTCATACACGTCCTGATCATGATTAAAGCGTGTTTGGACTTACATATATATATATCGTCCGCTTGATAATAATGATGTGAATGTCTGGAGGACTAGTATGGTATGTCACCTAGATATGTTATAAATCATTCATCGTCTTGTATGACTGAGTATCAAAAGCATCATAAGGTTATAAATCGCGCTCCTAGTTGGCTGACTTCGCTATGACGTCAGGGGGTATGGCGAAATTGGTATCCCCACTGAACTCTTTTTCACGGTTCCGGTGAGTGAGCGATCTTAGTCAACAAAGCGGTTCACCTTAAATTGAATTAACTTTACGGTTAAGCCGCGGAGGATGTCCGTTTGGATACCCTACCTATGTAAATAAGGAAATGTCCTCTACCCATGTAAGGAAAAACTCCACATAGTATAAGTTTAGCAATAGGCTCTTAACCTATGAGGAAAACCAAATGTGCTGAAAAGCTTACCCATAATAATCGTTTGAAGGTAGTCCTCAGTTCATCCTCTTAATGTACGTATGTCTTTTCGACGCTGTCACAAGCTATTTTATATTAAGAGAAAGGTGTTATCAAGCTCCTTAAATATACCATTAGTTGAGTCTAAAAATAGAGCTGATGTCACCTTCGAAGGGCAAATAGATGATTCGAGAACACCGCGAGGAATTTATCACCAGTGTGGAAGATGAGTGACAGTAATAATTAAAATCATTCGTGCGAGACGTAGTGTCGTTTTATAATAGAGTCAAACAATGCCATATATGTCCTCCGGCTATAGACACGGTCTGCTGAACAGATATGGAACGCCGTCTGCTTTCATTAGTCACGCTCCACCGATCTACTTCATCGGCTTCCCGGCTTCCCTGTTTCAGAACTGTCCTTATATATATATATTTTTTTCTAACTATAGACTACGAGTATATTCATAGTTTGATTGATTACCAGATGTGTAAGATGAGAAGTCGAGTGGTGCGGAACGTAATCACCGTGTTCTATACGCAACATTCCCGAATTAGCCGCGGGCTTTCATTAGTCACGCTCCATCGCTAACTATAGACACGGACCGTTGAACGGATATAGAACACCGCGAACACTTCTCACGCTATAGTCGCGGTTCGGTGAACACCGCACCTCCGGGTTATAGCTCTATATATAGAAGATGAACACCGCACCTTCGGGCTATAAGTATGGCTCTATAAATAGATCATAACCTCGAAAACCGCAAAAAGTTATAGACACGGTCCGCTGAGCAGACATAAAACACCGCAAACACCTCGGGCTATTGTCGCGGTCCGGTGAACAGACGCTGACCTACAACCCTTGGGCTATGGTCGTGACACTATGGATAGACGAACACCGCCCGACATCGACCTATTTATGACGTCACCTCGATCTACTTATGACGTCATCGGCTTCCCCGGCTTCCCTGGCCCAGAACCGGCTATTTACATTCTACTAACCGATTTTTACAAATTTAGTACCGACAGAAAGTCTGCAAACTATCTGTAGATTGTTTACTTAATAATGAACTCCAGTGTATATAATCAAATAAACAGTTGTTTACATATATCGTCTATGTAGTTACTTGTACGCGATTGACAAATATAGGGCAATGGAACCGTTTCTGATGCTTTGATATCGGTGTTTTGCGTAAAGGAATATATGCGAAATGCAGAATCACAACATTCGGCTGTACCATTCAGCGAACAGTGTTGCTTGCAATGAATACATATAGGAATATGATGTAGAGTAAGACATGCACATAGTTATGTCACGAATTCTTGTCTCAACATGTCTAAAGTTTCTAAGTCTAAGGAAACACAATGCTGAACTGACAATTCCAATTGTATGTCAAAGTTATCAGTATATTCGACATCGTATATTTCAAATTATCTATATTCTGTTAAGTCCACTTGACAAATGCCACGGCAAGATTGCGTTTAAGTGGAGAAGAGTTTACATTATTGATGATCGGTACGGTAGTCACAATACCCGTTGTTTGTTAGCCGTTATCATTAGTGACAGTACGGTTCGAAGAAAGACAGATTTATATTCAAAATGTTATGACTCTGAATTAGTATTCCACACTGGGTGAGAACAATCATAACTCTAAATTCGAATAAAATTACAGATTGTGTGGGTGAAAGATCAAATGTAAAACCATGGTAATATGCCATCGTCAACTTCAAAAGAATCGTACGTGATTCAGGCCTACGTTTAACTATAAGGGCGCAAGTGCATAATATGCGAAGAAGAAAAAGATTGAATGATGTCGAAGAGAGGGGGATAGAGAGAGAGAGCGGAATCTAGTTGATCTGGAGCCAAGTATAGCATGGTAAATTTGGATGTTCATCAATGCTCATATAGCGAGCTACTATACACGACCATAATTTATACGTTATAAGTACATTGAACATGATGGTACGATTTGTGTCCATATCGCAAGAACTGATAAATAGAGCTCTTGCAGTTGTGGTGTGCAGATACTTATGGAAGTGAAGATTGTTCGTCCTATATTCGGATCGTATCAAATAGTTATTTAAACAATACAATCGTACATATCCACCCTATTATGTTGTACTCCGTTTTGCTAAAACGTTTACGAACATTTCTTTCACAAAAGCTGTTATTAGCTTGTCCTGATATCCAGAAATTAACATCCCTTGGGAAATGTCTTTGAGAATGCCTACGGATCATCTCTCCGCTCGTGGGTCTGTTTCTTCACGAGATGATGGAGGAAAGACGATTTTTGCACAAGGCATGATAGTTCAGGAATAGAACTCCAAATTACAAGCGTCCGGTCTGCCATTCATAATTCAGCCATCGTCCATTAGAAAATATCCGCGTCCATAATCCAAAGACCTATTCCATATTCCATATAACAGTATTAGCACCAAATTCAAAAAGACAATCATAGTATACATAAACATAGGCTTGTTTCCTGCAAGAGAGAAGCGGTCAACAGTTTTCAATGATGCCGGCAAGACATCATGATGTTCAAAAATATCAAATCCGTATCGCTGATCAGTATTCTTAATCCATAATATTCGTTGTAAAGTCGTCATCTAAAAGAATGATGTATCTCAGTCACGCTTTGATTGTGACTGTTTATATGAGTGCCATGAGGATCTTGAAGTACATGGGTTCATACGGCCCCTAGCCCCGGGTTAAGCGGAATTAGACACAAGTTACGAAACGTAACGCCATAGATCTTGCACGCTACGCTCGTATTTTGCTAGCAGCATGCGATATGTATCGCCAAATTTGAGAAACTTTGAGTGGAGGCGCTTGGTGGTGTAGCCCTGTTTTATAAGTTTCTGCAACAATGTTTTGTGACGTTGATTAAAATCGTCACATTTAACACAGGATCTAGCAAATGGTACTAGGCGTGATATGTATACGCCATATGCAGGTCCCACTGGAATATTACTGTCCAGAAAGGGATAGTTTACGATGTCGAAATTGTAATCATCTCTTTTGTCATACAGTCGACGAGAGAGAAAGATGGATCCAATTTGAGAAAGAACAACGATTTAGTCACTGCACAATATTCTCCGTTGGAACGACACAGTACAAAAATTAGGTCCAGTATATATGTGATGCCAATGATTGCTAACACAATAGCAGAACCATAGAAATGAATGAAAGGAACTGAGGTGATCAAGGTCTGAGAGAGAATGTTTCTCTTTTCAGAACGGAGATGCCTTTTAGCGTTCCATATACTAAACACATGTCCGATAAGGTCAGCTTCAGCTCAACCCATTACATCTGACCGGAAATCGCTAGACAGCTTCTTGATTAGTTTGCACTGATCTCCAGGGGGTGAGGGGGTGCAGGCAGTACGAAATACTATGGAAGGTTCCAATGTTAAGATCAGCTTTTAGATGAAGTATGTTCTGAATTAACCATAGTTAACAAATCTATTAACTATCATGAAATTCATATATATTATATTTAGCCTCGTTCATCCTATTTCAGCACCTAAAACAAACACATGGGTCAAATATTGGGTAATGGATATCAAAAACGGCATCCAATATCCGGGGTTTTTTTTTGGTCCGATGACCATCATTGTGAAACTTAGTAAGGATATATGTAGCCATGGATAGGGGAGAGTAATTTGAGAGAGCAAATATTCAGAAAGGACAGTTCGCGTCTTTTGGGGCCAATAACGTCTTATAAACATAGTGGGTATACGCCGTTCCAGTCTCTGCTCTTTCCCAAATTAAATAACCACATCTATATTTAGACACTAAGTCCACCTTCAGCGCAGATTAGCGAGGAAAGAGTTGGCGTTATTGCTGACTAAAGAATGATAAAAGCTTTAGATTAGCTGAATGCCTTAGATGGTCTCGTGAGACGGATAATGGGGCTTGGTGGACTTGGGAGGATGCAGATCAGTCATGTCAGAAATAGGCAAGTGAATATTCTGAGTTCCTGAAAGCTAATCAATCTCGCATAAACGTGTACATCCTGAAGTGAGCATGTTTGGATTTACTTTCTTACTCTATGACAGGACGGGTTTTACGCTAGTATAGAAAAATGATCTTCTGGTATCTTATACCAAATGTAAAACGTATGTCGAGGATAGAATTATCTATTTATCCGACGAGTCTACATAATATCTCAATGATTCTCGTCGTTAGGAAGCAGGTCATATTTTTTCACGCATGCCCGGTCTGATTGAGACGTGCTGGATCCAGATTTTGTTATTGTTACTGTCGAAAATTCACGCTGGCCCGGTCCATTTGGGCCGATCCAGACCTTTCTTTCGGCAGCGGTTCGAATAAAGTTGTTCGTTCAATTCATCTGCAGGGAACGGTCCATACCGACTGATCGTTTTCGTGCGTGGGGCCGGTCCAACGCTGAGGAGAATTTTCACGCTGAAATGCAAATAGAATGGTCCACATTTTGACATGCTCTCTGGCTTATCAATTATTGCTGAATAGCTCTGTGGTAATAAGCTAAGATTACTTAGGAAATAGTGAGGTATATTTTTGAGAAAGTTCATTAAGCTCACGAAGAATGCTGAGTACCATAGCATTAGGTGTGGTAAATGTATGTGCTGCAGTGTAGGAACTCTCAGTGTAGGCAGCGATTTGCCTATAAAGTGAGATAAACCACCGACTGGTCGACCCAGCGCAGTGACCAGCCCTCGAGAGAGTGTTCATTTGCAATATTCGGTGCATCCAGATACTAGGGACAGCAAATCAAATCTTTTTGGCAGAATGCTTCTCCACCTACCAGAGAGGCAACAGCATGCACTGAAATAATTGGACGATAAGAGACACCGATTGGCGGGATGCCTGCGGTGGAACAACAGCCACCATATCAAGTTAGGACGTAATGAGGCGAGTTTGCATTTATGCTTGGTGCACTTAATTCAGGAAAACAAGTCAAACTATGTCTGTGCTGCAGTTGGACGAATTTAATAACATTACCAGCCTGTGTTGATATACTTGTGCGATGCTCGTCGTGTTTTCAGGACAAATTCCTCAAGGCAAATCCGCTCACCGAGATAGCTAGAGTCGAGGAACAATGGAACCGCATTGATGCAAACCTTAATGCCTAGAAAGTTAGCTATTAACAAGAATCAACAACTTTTCGCAGGTTCATATTAAGGCTTTGGTATCTATGAAACATACCGGCTGTTTGGTAGGCTACAAATGGCGATATTCAATCTGCAAGAAAGCGAGGGGACTATTCATTAGAAAACGTCGTTGGTATCTCAGCGATTGGCAATCGCATGGATCTCACAAGATCAATAGCTTCGGTCCCGCTTGATAAGAATAATGATCAGAGGACGCGTACACTTAAACAATTTCAACCACGGGTGGGTTGCAATCGTGGAGAAGACGTATGTCTCCATTGGGCATTGGAATAGCATGTAGCGTACTCATGATATTTGAACACCCATCAACGACACAGTAACTCCATTTCCTAATTTCGATCTTCATCTACTTTTGATTAGTGCGGCAAACGTCAATTTTAAATTTAATGTAACTAAAATACTCTGGTACAGGGTTAGATGTTCCCTTATCGAAAATATAGAAGCCGTGTTCTGCCTCATACAACAGAAAATCTTTATTAGTGTCACCATGAAGGTCGCATTTCCATTCATGTAAGCGAGGTATTGTAGGCGAGTTTACATTTAGACTTCAGAGTTGCGCTGAAAGATGTGGGCGCAAGTTGTTATATTGGCAGTATATGGCAAATAGACCAGCGTATTTTCACTGGAACATTTGTCATTCGTGGTCATTTCTTTGCAAAAGTTGTAGATCCCGTCCGTATACTGGGTTGGCATATGATGGAACAGGTTCCCATATTTGATTTTGTTTCTATCGAGCCCATATTCCACTCGTTAAAAGATTTGACAGCGAATAATTATGGGGTTCAACACCAACGTAGGCTGTTGCGTTACAACTGACCGCAGACGTTTGTTGAATCATTGTGCCACCACAAGCAACCAGCATGAAGGTTAAAGCCTACATGTTAAATTCGCGTATAATCCTAATGACTGGTAGCATTGTTCCCTGCCGCAACACGGCCGGGTACTTTAGAATGGTTCTTGCTTTTTGCGTCCGTGGATGTCTGTTTGAATTTTCCGCAAACGATAACTTCCAAACGCTTTGTTGGATTCTTCCGAAATTCGGCATACCCATTCCTTGCGACAAGATGCCAGTTGGAATTGCATTTCAGCAACATCTGCCTGAAGGTAGCGCCACTGGGTCATAATGAGTCTTGATTCTTTGTGCCCGTGGATGTCCGTGGACGTCCGTTTACATTTTTCGCAAGAGATAACCATCAAACACTTTATGGATTCTCCCGAAATTCGGCAGACGCATTCCTCGTGACAAGACACCGGCTACTATTGCATTTCAGCAGCATCTGCCTGAAGGTGTCTCCACTGGGTCTCTCTTCTTCATGTCCGTTCCTGTCCGTGGATGTCGGTTCAAATTCTTTGGGAGCGATAACTTCCAAACGCTTTGTTGGATTCTCTCGAAATTGGCATACGCATTCCTCGCGACAAGAAGCCGGTTGCTACTGTATTTCAGCCACATCCGCCTAAAGATGGCGCCACTGACTTTCGTTTCTTCGTGTCCGTTCACGTTCATGGATGTCAGGATAACTTCCAAACGCTTTGTCGGATTCCTCTGAAATTTGGCATATACATTCCTTGTGACCAGACGTGGGTTGGTATTGCGTTTCAGCAATAAGGAGGCGCAACTAGGTCTTGTCCCAATCTTCTGTGCATGTCTGAGGTTGTTCATTCAAATTCTTCACAAGCGATAACTTTCAAATGCTTTGGCGAATTTCTTCGATATATGGCATATACATTCCTTGTGACAACATGTTGATTGGTATTGCGTTTCAGAAAGATCTCCCTGTAGGTTGCGCCACTAGGGTTATTTCCGTTCTTTTGTGCTGCAAGCGATAACTTTGAAACGCTTTGAAATGTCGCTTGGAATTGAATTTCACCCACTTGCCCATATAGGTGGCGCCACCTGGTGGCAGCTTCTAAATTTGGTTTCCGGGCAATAATTTGGGAACTGCTCGTCGAATTCTTCCCAAATTAGGCATGCATGCATTGTACCTTGCCATGACATGTTGCTTGGGATTGCATTTCATCCACTTCTATCTACAGGTGACGCCACCGTGTGACAAAATCTGAAATTTGTTTTCGGCCAATAGCATGAGAACTGCATGCTCATCGGATCCTTCTCAAATTTAGCATGCATGTACCATGCCGGGAAATGTTGCATGGGATTGTCTTTCACTCACTTGCACTTACAGGTGGCGCCACCTGGTGGCAAAACCCCAAATTTGTTGCCGGGTAATACCATGACATAAGATGTCGCTTGAGACTGCGTTTCGCCCACTTGCGCCTACAGGTGACATCTCCTCAAATTATAGCATGCAATTGTACAATGACAGGTACTTACAGGTGGCGCCACCTGGTGGCAAAATGCAAAATTTGTTTCCGGGTAATAAGAACTGCTCGTCAGATTCTTCTTAAATTTGGTATGAATATACCATGACATATAAAATGTCGCTTGGGATTGCGTTCCGCTCACCTGTGCCTACAATTCAAAATCTAAATTTGATTTCGCTCATTAGATTCTTCTCCAATTTGGTATGCAGATACCATGCCATGAGATGTCCCCTGGGATTGTATTTCGCCTGCTTCTGCCTGGTGGAAAAATCTGAAGAAAAAAATCCGGGCAATAATTTTACAACTACTCATTGAATTCTTCTCATATTTGGCATTCATATGCCATAAGATGTCACTTGGGATTGTGATTCGCGCAGTTGTGCCTACAGGTGGCGGGACCTGGTGGCAAAATCTAAATTTGGTTTCCGGCCAATAACGTGAAGACCCCTCTTTAGATTCTTCTCAAAGTTTTATGCTGTTGCCATGCCATGAGATGGTGCTTTTGGATTGCGTTCGCCCATTTGCACCTACAGGTGGCGACACCTGGTGGCAAATTTAAAATTTGGTTTCCGGGCAATAGGTGCCTCCCTCATGTATATCCTCTGAGACCAACAATGCTAGAAAATATTGCTGCCATTTCGGCAGGGGAAATTTTCAATGCTACACTCAGCAATGCTCAATAAGTCGACGCTTTTTCAATGGTTCCGAGCTGTAGGTATGTTTGCCTCTTTACACACGCGCAGTTTTCCTAATCGTGGTGTGACCGCTAAAAGGATTAACATATTAAATATTAACTTCATATTTATGAATGCGATTATGTATTCAAATGTGCATAAATTAAATCGCTATGGTTATGTAGTCTGCGTCTAGGTCATAAGGTTTGCCTAAATACAGTATTAACTATGTAATATTTCGCTCAGACTGACAGGCCGTTGTCGGGCCAGCTGGAATGTAATTTCCTCAAAATTGCAAGTTAGCCAATTAGAAGTACTGAGACTAAACTTGTCACTTCTGTTCCTATAGCCCATCCGTGCACAACTACTTTCCAATGAGTCTGGCTGCTATGGGTTCAAAGTAATTTTTAAGTCTGCTCAGGTGTAAGTGTTAAACTAGTATTTTTAGCATGTGATTTAGAATAGGTTAACCAGAAAACTATACTGTGAAGCCATGTGACTCTGTCAGTATGTCGTCACCTCTTCCCACTTCCCTTATATGTGTTGTAATTTTTACCTGTATATGGCGAGATTCTGCTGGTGAACGTTTCGTCCCCGAGGCCCGCCTCCTGTACAGACCCTTTGGTCTGTGATATAACTTGGTATTTGTGGGAAGTTGATACAGCTCACCAATCCACAGTGTACGAGTTGTCACAGCGACACAGCTCACCAATTGCCAATATACGAGTTGTCAGAGCATTTCCATCACAGCTCTCCAGATATGTTTCTAATATCGCTTATGCCGGTGCTAGGGGCCGTGTGGTCATGTCAACCAAGTTGCCACATGAACAGGTACAATAAAAGCGTACCTGAGATACAACACATATCACGAATCGTTAGATTCTTGGTATGTGCTTTAGAGTAGGTTAACCAGGAAACTATACTGTGAAGCCATGTGACTCTGTCAGTATGTCGGCACCTCTTCCCACTTCCCTAAAATGTGTTGTAATTCTATATTTCGGTACAGGTTATACCCTTGTCAGGAATATACAGGTAGCAGTTGTTCAAGAGTATGTTCTTGGACAGTAGTATAGTAAGCGTAAATTCATGTGTTAGCGCCTCAGTGCGCATGCGCAGAACCTGGGATGACGTCACAATTGGGTGTGTGCGCATGCGCATGTGTGGTGTGTGGGTGGTGGGTACCGATGTGGGTGGTGGGTACGTTGTGGGTGGTGGGTGGTGGGTACCCATGTGGGTGGTGGGTACGTAGTGGGTGGTGGGTGGTGGGTACCCATGTGGGTGGTGGGTACCACCCTGTGGGTGGTGGGTGCTGTGTTTAACATGGCGGTGTGTGTGTGGGTGTGGGTGGTGGGTACCCATGTGGGTGGTGGGTACGTTGTGGGTGTGGGTGGTGGGTACCCATGTGGGTGGTGGGTACGTTGTGGGTGGTGGGTACCAAATGTGGGTGGTGGGTACCCAATGTGGGTGGTGGGTACTGCGGCGTGTGTGTGTGTGTGTGTGGGTGGTGGGCCCCAGATGTGGGTGGTGGGTACAAATGTGGGTGGTGGGTACATGTGGGTGGTGGGTACCCATGTGGGTGGTGGGTACCCATGTGGGTGGTGGGACCAAGATGTGGGTGGTGGGACCAAGATGTGGGTGGTGGGTGCATGACAAGATGGCGGCCTATGTGTGGGTGGTGTGAGTGAGTGCAAGAATGTATTCATCCGCGGTGATGCAGTCATGTCTGGCGGTGATTCGGTCTCGGGAAAAAGCTTCCGCGGAGAAAAAGTAGTCCCTAGATAAAATGGTCCGATGGGGTCGAGTGAGGTATCAAAGTGAAGCTTAGGTGAGGGGGCATCTAATGGGCTGGGTGTGGATTGAAATATCGGCATTGTGCGCATGCGCGGTGGCCGAAGGGTATGAAAATAGCCTTTTTGGAGCTAGGAGATTGACTACTGGTCCAGTGGGGTCGAGTGAGGTATCAATGTGAAGCATTCATGAAGGGGCATCTAATGGACCGGTCTGCGTGAATCGGGCGTGACCTGGGACTATGGGATGCATGTACTCACTTGGTTCTGGGTATTTGTCATCACGGGGAGGTCACGTGATCAGTTCAAGGTCATATCCATTTTTTTCCCATCACGGTTGTGCGCAGGTGTATGACGTCACTTCCGGTCTGCGTGAATCGGGCGTGACCTGGAAAAAGGATTGATCTGTAATCTGTGTTGTTGTTGTTATTGTTGTTGTTGTTGCTCCCTTTTTTTGGACTAACCCATCAGAATAGTACGTATCACGGACTACACCCGTAGAGCTACATCTGGTCTATAAAACATGTCCCTCTGGATCCCACACCTTCATTTCTACAGAGCCATGGCGGAGATCCAGCCCCATGCGACTCGCATTTACAGTATGCCACCGTGGTGAATTCATTCACGGGTTACCGAGCAGTGGTCCGGTCCATGTTTGCAGATGGCGACGACAACGAGGGACGACGCCAGATCCTGAACGAGTTCACAGAAGCGGTCCTCCACAGAGTGCACTCGATGGAGAGGCGTGCCATCACTCACCACTACTGGACTATGACAGCCATCCTTGATGCTCGCGCTATGGACCAGGAGTGCTCACGCCGGAACCAGCGCCGGCTGGTTGGCCTCATACTAGTCTGTGCCCTATTCACCCTGGCGCTGTGGTATTGACACTATAAATACGAGGGATGAGACAGAGTGTGTGTCATTCTCCCTTCGACATTTACAGCAAGCATGTCACTACGCGCCATCCTGCCTCTTACACCCAGTGTGAGGTTATACATTTATCAAGATAAAGTCACGCTGGTGAAAGACGATCAAGCTATTTACTGGACGCCCGCTGAGAGGCTATCGAATCCGGTGACACTACAGCGTGATGGGTGGACTAAGT
>JAVTVY010039381.1:0-15674 GCA_036873755.1 Hanleya hanleyi | reverse complement strand
GTTAGTCAAATCCAAATTTCAGAAATTGTTACGTGAGAAAATAAGCTTCGTAAACATATAGGCCTTTAATTACATTTGACAATGCTTAGATATGAAAATTCTATTTTCCCACGACAGTTATGATTTGCGCCATATGGCGTCATGGGGTTGAGGAGGCCCAAATCTGCGACACTAAATGGCGCTTACGGTACCGAATGAGTTAACCTAGGGTTAAGTATTGAAATTATGGATAATGTCGGTACTTTGACGTTGGTTTACCCAGGTGTCGATATTCAGAGGTTTCACTGTGGGAATGAAAGTGAAGTTCTCCAACTTATGTAACATACTCTGTACGTAAATATTTTCATACTGTGCATGTAACAACCGAAACTGCAAATATTACTTTCTGAACCAGGAGGTTCAATTGTGGCGTGGATATTCTTTCAGGTAAATACAGAGCTTGTGTGGAAAGCAGCACAAGACGGTTAATCTTAATCTTTTATACAATAATCTTAAAATGACCTCACAAATGACGGCACTCACACTTTCAAAGTACTCACCCTAACTCACTATTGAATTCTGATTCTTCAAATGCCTGGAAATTAGATAATAACATAATTAAATTATACCATAACGTAGGAGTCCCCAATACATGTACATGTACCACCAAAAATTCTTTCAGTTGCAGAAAACTGAAAGAAAATCTTTGCAAAGTGAAAGAAAATTGCAAACTGAAAGAAAATTTTGCAAACTGAAAGAAACTTTTTGCCAACTGAAAGAAAATTGCCAACTGAAAGAAAAATTTTGCAAACTGAAAGAAATTTTTTGCAAAATGAAAGAAAATTGCAAAGTGAAAGAAAATTTTTGCAAACTGGAAGAAAATTTTGCAAACCGAAAGAAAATTTTGGCAAATTCTTTCAGTTGCAAAAATTCTTTCAGTTGCAGAATTCTTGGAAAGTAGAGAAATTCTTCTCTCCTAATCTCAATAAAGGAAGAATCCTATTAACAGTTAAGACTTACCAGTGCTAAAACATTGAGGAATTCCCTGGTGTCAAATTGTAAAAGGGATCTCAGGTGAGGAAAGGTGGGCTCATCTACAAAATATAAGATCAATTTTCTTATGAATTCCAGAACAGTGTGATGACACAATATGATCTTTAGAATTTATATTCAACATAACAAAGGAAAATAAAATAAACGAAGCATCTTTTATTTCTGCCCACAAGTTGCTCTAATAATGGATGATAATTATTACAGGTTTTAATGGCTCCATTGTAAAAAAGTTCTATTGTAACTGACATGGACAATAAAATACTGAAACTGAAAACTCAGAAAACAGACAGCTGGGTAAATATATCTAGCATACATGTACATTACCTTCTTCAGCTTTCTGTGTGTGTAGAGTGGTGATTGACTTGAACACCTGCAATTGAGTGTTAATTGATTAATTGTGGACAACTGATGTTGAGTGGGTCAAGCATTGTAAATCTATGTGTGATTGATACATGTACTGATTAGAAGACTGCCACACCATTATATTATTAGGATCAATCCAGGATGAATGATGCTGAAATCCTATGTGATCATGTGCTGGTCCTCTTAAGACTTCTCTAAAATAAATCTGAAAGGAATTTACTAAATTAGGTTTGTCCGCACCAAACATTTTAAACAATAAATTTGTTAAGCAAATTCCATTTCCACACACAGATGCTTTATTTTCTTAACAGTCCTCATCCAAAACGAGAGAGCAAATAATTAGGACTGAGAAATATGTACTTAATAGAGGACTTAATGATACATATCAAAGCGAGTGTGGTTGTGAGAATCCTACCTTTTCTTTCACCTCAGTAACAATATCCTCAGGGATATCACCCAGCGGATAGGCTCGTCCTGCTAAACAGCAACTGGAAATGAACAAGAAAGCAGAATGTATTGTTATTAAAATATCCCATGATTATATCTTTAGGAAGTCTATTTTCAGTCAGATAGAGGGATAAAAATTGGAATTGGAATTAGAAGTTGGGATCCCCAGTCTGTTACATGTCTTTCAGTCAAAAAGAGCAAATTTAAATTGAAACACAGGAAAGAAGCAATCAGAGATTACTTAATTGTATGCCCCCCATTCCGCTTT
Organism: Hanleya hanleyi; assembly: GCA_036873755.1. Lineage (NCBI taxonomy): Eukaryota > Metazoa > Mollusca > Polyplacophora > Lepidopleurida > Hanleyidae > Hanleya > Hanleya hanleyi. The sequence continues at coordinate 13,564 of JAVTVY010039381.1, read as the reverse complement.
AGTCCGACACTGCCCCGCCATTGTTGTTCTGTATTGGTTGGTGGAGACCTAATTTGGATAATAATAAAAATTATGTTTCAGTCACTTTTTTTGCCATGCCTCGCCTAATACATATTCCAAGTATCAAGTCGATCGATGAAGAAGTGATAATACAATGTTTTGATGCAAGATGGTCGCCGGGGCTTTCGCCCGGACGGACAGATGGACAAAGCGCTTTACTTTGCACAACTACAAGGCACTGACCTCACATCATGCAAATTTCATGCTTGTCCATACAATATGGACCGAGATCCAGCCAGGACAAACAAAAATATCCCATTCACTAAGTTTGAGGAATAAAGGGCCATAACTCTTGAAAATATAACCGAAATGCAGAGAAACTTCACTCTGCATAACTGTGGGGCATTGACCGCATATCATGCAAATTTCATACTTGTCCATACAATATTAACCGAGATCCAGCCTGGACAAGTCCCAATTCACAAAGATTTCAAGGACAAAGGGCCATAACTCTTGAAAATATATGCGAAACGCAGAGAAATTTAACGCTCCACAACTACAGGGCACTGATCACATATCATGCAAATTTCATAATTGTCTGTACAATATTAACCAAGATCCAGCCCGGACAAGTCCCACTTCCCAAAGATTTCAGGAACCAAGGGCCATAACTCTTGAAAATATAAGCGAAACGAAGAGAAACTTTACGTTGCACAACTATTGGGCACTGACCACATATCATGCAAATTTCATACTTGTCCATACAATATTAACCAAGATCCAGACCGGACAAGTTCCATTCACAGAGATTTCAGGAACCCAGGGCTATAACTCTTGAAAATAAAACCGAAACTCGGAAAAAACTCTACGCTGCACAACTACGAGGCACTGGCCACATTTCATGCAAGTTTCAATCCTGTCCATCAAACATTAACCGAGATATTGCGCGAACAAGAAATTCAGACAGATAGATGGACGGACGGTATGACAAAGCGATCACTACATGCCCACCCCCCTCTAGTTAGAGGGGTGGGGGGGGGGGCATAATGATTATCTTTTGAAGTAAAATATTAAATTCGTGCCATACTAACCTGATGTAAACCAGCAATTTATTGCCTAGTTTTATTTGGCTATCTGAAAAACAGAGATAAAATTTATCAGATGAGAAATGGTGACTCATTAGTCAAACAAATAATTCAGAATGCATGGAATGAGTCCTGATATCAGGGAGTTGGCCATTCTACGGAGATTATTCTGAAGCAAGACAACTGCAAACCACAGCTAATGAGCAAGGTGTCCACAGGAACACATATGCCCACCATGAGTAAGGGCTTTAATCACTTTTTTTTTTGGAGAAAAGATGACCTTGAACTTAATCAGTAAGCTTCTTTGGATTGAACTATCAAGATTGATGAAGTGTACCTTAAGTTATAATCCACATAAACTATATTTAGCCTTAGCATTCAACTGTGACAATGTATGACCTTTGACACTGCGCTACCCAAATTGAAATGCTTCTTTGGAAACATTGGATTACTATACTTCTCCACTGATACAGTTCGGGAAAGGTTAGATTCAGCTTTGGGGTGCTGTGACCTTAATAATACATCCTGGCATTCACACAGAATGAACATCGGGAAGCATAATGCAAAACATTATCTGGACAAGGTGAAGCTTGAGGGAACCATGGATGGACCTATTTCTATTCACACCCAGGGCAACGTGAGTGGAGTCCTATTCCCTTTTACACCCGGGAACCCCATGGGTGCCCCAGTTAATTGCCTCTTGAATAATATAATCAGGAGGGCATAAATCAAGCAATTGAGATATTTTGTTGGCCAAAGTTTTTGTTTTGCTGAAAGTTGTATATTCCTCTATGTAACCATTACTACAGCAATGGTGTTATTTGAGGGGAGTTTTTCAAACACTCCATATTCATGATATGGTAATGGAATCAAGATGAACAATAAGACTGACCGGTGAGTTGTTTGCCAGTACTGACAGCCTTCCTCAGTATGGTGAGGAGATCTTCCAGGGGCGTGGCGTAATCACTCATTCCCTTATTGTACACATAGATGATGGCGTCATACAGACCATGCTTCCAACACAGATTCACTATCTGAAGGCAGAAAATACCACAGCAAATCAACCCTTGAAGGAACAGGATTTTCGACTAGATATCAAAGCCAATTTTCCTCAAAGCATTGAAATTTCTCACAATATCTAAATGTAATTTATTCATTTTTATTCCAAAATTTCAAGGAAATCTATCCAGAGTAAAAGCAAATCTCCAATACCTCGCATGATATTTCGAAGCAGAATGATGTTGGGCTTGCAATGTTGCTACATTGTGACTGACCGCTATGACGTCATAATTTAACATGCAAAATCGTCAAAGCGAAATTCGTTTCGGTGAATCTGACAGGACAAAAATGCACAGATAATGTTCAGATGATGTGTGAAATTTCACTGCTCTGAGGAAAACTGGCCCCGATATATTGGCGAAAATCCCCTTCCCTCGTAATGGGAGACAGACAGTAGAATAGCACCACATGTTAATGATATATGCAAATAATCATGTGTATCATTCCTGTGAATGATATGTTTAACATGTGTGACATCCCAAGTAGCCAAGTCTGCCACATCATAACCCCCTGTATGCAGCTTTGATCAGTGTATTTGAATGGCTTGCCACATTGTTGAGTCGAGGATGCAGCTTTGCGCAGATGGAACCAAACAGAACGTGCGACACCCATTAGGTGGTTAAAGATGTAATCAGCCTCAAAATCTTTACCTGAAATTGATTTTTATTGAATTCGGCTAAAGTGATCTATGTTATGACAGGTAAAGCGAAACCCATTTGTCAACATAAAACTGAATATGTGTCTACCATTCATGAGAAAATGGAAGAAATTGAAGGTCTAGAATAAATGGTATCATGGCAAGCAAATGTATACACGTGTGGTGTGTTCTGTCTACATATACTCTGACACTCTACTGAACCGTAGGTAGGAGCCCTGACGTTATCCCATGACTGCAGGTGTTCAGTATTCAAATTCATTTGCATCATTTATAAGTCGCTCTGACTCAAACACCAAGCAGTGACGTCATTTTCATTTCTGCACACAACAGATAACAATATGGCCAGCAGACTGACAGCCCGTCAAAGCAAAGTCCAGCATGATATATGTATTCTTGCATTCACTGAATACTCCAACCTCATGTCATTAAATATAAAAGCTACATGTCTGATGCTTTAGCATACTTTGCTGCTGAAAAAGGCACAAGAGAGTTTTTACAAATTCATCGATGTTGAGGCTGATTACATCTTTAAGGGAATAACGCAGCCAGGTGGCAAAGTAGGGAACATTTAACTCAAATTAACCATTACTGCCAAGATCAAGTAAACGATATTTACAATGTAGCGGACTTGGCTATAGCAAAGAGGCATGTACTTTTGTCTTCAGAGTTCCCAAATAATGACAGCTTCCAACATTAATCCTTGGACAATGCTGTCTTGTCCCCGTGTCAGCGACACTGGTGCACATCACATGGGCCACCGTGAGCTTCGGGTTGTTCTCAGGATCGCTCCCCTATGTTTATAACATAGAGCAGACTTTTCAACTATTGATAAGTGGTGTAAATATCATAATATGGATAAAATATTCCCATCACTCCAAGAAAGGACCAACAAGCTTACATTGATGATAACCCGGTCAACTTCAGGTAAAAAATACACCAGTTATCGATTAAAAATTTATTCTGGGTTACAGACAAAGAGAAACACTCGGAAGGATGAACCAGAGCTTAAGCGGCCAGGCAGACCGGTGTCCGTGCACCACCCATTGCCATCGAGACCAGACAGCATTGTCCAGGGATTAACTTGAACTATAGTGGGAATTGCCCATTAGCATTCAGTGGTTCTGCTCATTGTGACCTGTATACTCACTTGATGTATATCCAAGCTAGAGACACTGAGGTGGACTATGCACGCCTCAACAGCATCTAACATTCCTTTAGTCTCATAGTGTTCTACGAAGTCCTTCATAACAGACGGCGTGATCGAGCAGAGTTTATCATTCATGATGTAAGGCTCAAGACATTCCAGAAAGGTCCCCCGTGCAATGATGTCCATCCCAAATCTCTCGAAGATGCGGCCGAATAAAATATCACTGGAAATAGAACAGGAAGCAGTGTTTTTCTGTGTAGAAGCAGGATTGGCTTAGATGAAGAAATGAAATATTCATGCCTTTTTTTCAGTTTGAGAACTTTTCATGACCAAATGGGGCCATTCTTCAAAATTTCTGCAGTATGAAATACATGCTGTGTTATTACCTTGATATTTTCAGGGATATTTCCAAATGCATTCAAAATAAAGGATTGCTTTTACCTCAGGCTTACTCTTCTCTACATGTACCTTTAATGTTAGGTGGCCTTGCTGGATATGCTATGTTATGGGTTGCTGGAGCCCAAAATAACATCGCAGGTCAGTAGCAAATTTCTATAATAGATTTTGTAGAAACTTGGGAATAAGAATACATGCAATATGTTTCGCAGCTGATAGACTAATTGGGCTGAAACATTAGCAAAGACATGGTAGATGGGTTACCAGAACTATTGCTGGAGATCAACAATATAAACTCACGTTCTTCCCAGATGTAAACAATAATCTACACAGACAGGAACAACAGTCTGGAAATGGAAAGAAAAGAGAATAATTATCAGGTCAATCAAAACTAGAACTCATGGACTTCGAAAGGTCATCGTAATTCGGGATATGCATTTCATGTCAATGGTATATGGCCAATGGTATAATTATGTGGCAAAATTCAGTGGTAAACAGTGCACTGCTATGGTCTATCATTAAAGTTTCCCCTCGCAAGTGAGATGTCCTCGGGACAATTCTGGTCTACTCATTCTTCAAGACAGAACCTAAGCGGCAAGGGCTATAAGCTAAATAATGACCAGCAACCAGCTGTGATGAAATGTACTGGGGTAGAAAAAAAGTTAGATAAATTTGAAACTTTTGGATATTACAAATTCTCTCTGGCATAAATCTCAGAATATGTGTGAAAATCGGAGCGCGGGATGGCCTCGTTACATATTGTTTAAAAACAATCTTCTTACTCCTCACTGACTTGTATTGAATAAGGAACTGAATTTGTTTGATTGTTGTTTTTTTACCACCGAACTGCAGTACACAATTTTCATTTCACATCATATACAGCAGAAAATAAAATTAAAAATTATTTGAACACAGATATTTCTACTGCAGTCTTGGTTCTTTGATTTGAGCAATTTGAAAATTACTGCATGTCTGTCTCTCAGGTCTCAATATATCAGGACCATTTTTTCTCAGAGCTGTGAAATTCCACACAGTATCTCTATGTAATTTGTATGTTTTTATACTGAAACTTCAAGAAAATTTATTCAGAATCAAATCTTCAATATCTCACATGTTATCGTGGTACAATGATGTTGTAACATTGAGACGGACATCAAAATGCAATATGCAAAATTGGCAAGATGAAATTCATTTGGTCAATGTGACCCATGATTTGGTTGAATTTGCATGAAATATCAGGATAAAAATGCACAAATCATGTTCAGATGATATGCAAAATTTTAACTGCTCTGAGAAAAATTGTTTCCGAAACCCGTTCCCTTCAAATGTGGGGCAGACAGACCGTGTTAAAGTTGTTGTTGCAATATTAGATCTAATTTGAACACTCGATTTGTCAAAAAATCAAAAATTATGATGGGTTATCTTCTATTTACATGCTGATTTGATAATTAGTTTGCCTCAAGGGTTTTGTTTCAATGCAGAATAATTCGAAATAGATCTTCAGCAACATGGCAGTGTGACTATGCGTCACAGGACCTACGAAGTAAGGTAGGCATTAGGACAGGCACTGAGCTCTTGGCAATCCCACCAGAAAAATTTAGACATAATTACACATGTAATGTTTTTGTTTAAATTATATCCCAGTGTGATATATAGTCAATATTCAAAAAGTACAATCAAAGTTACTTTATCTAGTTAAATTCTACCCAAAGAAAATAAATTAAGACCCTTTAAACATGCCGTCAATGCCAGATGTTAAGTTTTATACAGCTGTAGATCAGGGCTCTGGGTGCATATATCATGTTTCCATACCCTTAATGCACACAACAGCAAAAACAAAGCCTCCTTGAACAACCTATCTTTAGCCTATCTCAAACCTAACATGCTTGAGCTATACATGTATAACACACTTTCATTTGAGAGTCCAGACATTCCACCATTCATGTGAACAAATTGTACTAAACATGGAATAATTAAATTCACACTACCCATTCTACAGTATCAGTACTATGTTACTATCTGTAGCAGTTGAAACCCAGTAAAACTTAAACAATTAAAACCAGTAAAGAAATTTGTCTGTTGAATAACAGAAAATATGGCATGGAGATTTGAATGAATAAACTACTAAACAACTTACATGATACCAACAAAATGTCCCAACACAAGCTGATAAATTCCTTGGGTGGCTTGCAGGACAGCTTTGTTTCACCCTCAGTAAATTTTATCATTGTTGCTCACAGGCTAATCTGAAGGATGATACCAGATCTTTCTATGTTCTGCTGGGTTATTGCTTCAGGCCGACTTAATTGGTTGATATAGGATATTTCATCATCAGTGGCAATTTGACCTAAATTTGAAGCCTGCATGATTTGGTCTGTGATGAAATGTTTTGATGTGAAATAGGATACACGTTAAAGGCCACAGTTTACATATATCTATAACAATATACTGAATTGTGTGTATTAAGAATGGCAAGTTGCCTGGTAATAGCAGTGTAGATAAATGCACTAACAAATGATGGAAAATTAGCATTTCCTATTTCATAAAAACAATTACGGATGGCATATCCCACCACTGTGTATACAGTGAAACATACAGCCAAGGCTTCCCGATGGGCATGACAGTGTACTCGCTGAGCCATCAATAAATAATAAAAAAAATAATTATAAATCAAATTTTAATCAGAATTCGGTCAACTCAGAACTTGTTCGTAACAATGCCCTAATGCACGTTCATGCCAAAAATCAAGGTTCTAATGTCAACGATTCTCCTTATTTTGCCGACGAAAGAATTCGGATGGACTGACTGACTGACTGACTGACTCATTACCGGACAATTTGCGATCTGTAGCCTACTTCGTAGGAATACATGTATTGGCAAACTGAACATTTTCTACTGTCAAAATGTGGCAGCCGCTGACTTGGAAAGGAAACAGAACTCTCACAATGGCTCGGACAAACGCCAAGTCGAGTCATGAACTCAGTTTAGTTCTTCTGCTTTTGATAGGGAATATGTTTAACTCTATCCCCCTTAGACTTGTGAGGAATTTTCTCTCTCTGACCCATAATAGATTTGTAATGGACTCATTTCAATTTTCATACTTCTCCTGCGATGTAAAATATCCCGTTTTATGTCCCATGTCATGTGTAGAAATATTTACTAATGGTCTCTCACAGACCCATTCTACGTAATTTGTTCACGTTTTATACCAACATCAGCAATATTTATTCTAAAAATAAGTTATCTTGTAAGAAACTGTGTTGTGTCTGCTTTCCGTCTGGTGGAAATCACAAAAAAGCGAAGAAATCGTCGCATTTTAGCTACGTTTTGCAGCGCTCACTTCCAGCTAGTTCTCCGTAGGTTCGAGATTTGACAGTGACATCACGAGATGGCTGGTATAGAACGAGCTATAACTGTTATAATCCCATGTGTACTTCGACAAAGGAGAATGAAGATGGATAAGGTGAAAATAAAACAGCATCACTGATTGGCCAAGGCTGACAAACTTTTTTCAGAGGCCCGGCATGATTGGAGCACCCGGTTTGTTTGTGCGTGGTCGCCATGGCCACATGCAGCGGGGGCAAAGCCAAGGAAGAATGGCGCATCAACATTTTAAAATGGAGATGAACAGGTCCCGGGAAATATATAAAATAAACTCAGATGGGCAGATTTGACGAGTTAGTCATCAAGGTTAGATACTTCGGTAGTTTATGCTCGCGTTACGAATTTGAAAGCAGATTTTACCATTTTTCAAACGTTTCTCTTGGAGCATACCAAACACATTTGGTGTCAAATCGTGCATTTTCCATCGATTATTTCTGTTCCTCTCCCGATTTCATTTTATCCTTACTATAAAACATACCAACAGTCAATATAGTCAGATTTATTGAAATTTGGCTTTCTGAAAATGTGTAGTTTTAATTAGGTTTTACTCAAAGTAAACGCAAAAAATTGCAAGAATAATCCACCAGATGGGAACTCAGTGACTGGTCAAAATCCGTCTTCATGGGTTAGGCGAACACTCGTCAAAACATGCTTACATGGGGATCTACACAAGTCGTCAAAGCCCGCTTATATCAGGGAAAGAGTTAAAATTGTTCTGGGAATGATGATCATGTTGACAAAAGCACAAACACATCTGTGAGTTTACGATGCCTGATCTGGATGCATGTTGATTTCTGCTCGTACAACAGACCACAAGTCATTTGAACATTTGTTCGTTCATTTGTCAAAGGGCTTGATATATGTTCATAAAGCACTTCAAATGTCGAAAATAAGCATTGTGAGATTATGAGTGTATGAATATAGTGACTATGTGGACCTACACAAAGTGTGGAGCTTGTCAGAGTGTGAGTGATCATAATTATTGGAGAGAAATCAGTCGTGATCGAGACTGAAGGCAGTCAAGTCTAGGTGAGTTTCATTATCTCCAGACGATCAAACAAATAGTCGACGTGACAACAGGGGATGTAACTCTTTCTGGAATATTATAAAGAAAATTCTTTCATTAATTTATTCTCATATTAATCATCAATTCAATTAAAGCATTCAGATTCAAGCTCTTCAACTTTTCTGGAGGGGTGTACATCAGATTCACCTGAGAAGTGGTACCCTGTCTGGAAGTAATATCTAGGTCATATTGATGGTCAATGAGGACAATATTTGCAGTAATACATGTACATGTACCTGATAGTATTCCTCCAGTTCTTCTATTTTGCCTTTATCTGGACAGAACTGGGTCATAGACAAGTCCACAAACTCAAACAATAGGTCTAACATCTGAAAGACAAGCAAACAATACAGGATCCAAAAGGGCAATAACTGCTGGAAAATGACAACATTAAATTATGTTTAATGCAACAAAAAACATCACAGCAGATTGGATGAGAATATAGTAGCTTTGATGGGTGAGTAATTTTGAAAATGACAAGGGATGGAAATATTGCCCTTGGACACAAATTTTTGGTCAATATATCAATCCATGTAAGAATCATGACACAATCAGGCCTACAAGAAGCTTAATATATAGGAGGAACTTTATCAGCAAGAACATTGCCAAAAGACGGACATATTGGCGAGAAAGCAGTCTGCATTCTCAGTCTCTGATGACATGTGTGTACCAGTGTTTTGCAACCCTCTGGTCTTCTGCTCGACAGATAGTAGAGGGCTGATTTTTGTTCATATCCTATTTCTTCTAATTATTCAGACAGCAGAAATGAACTTCAAATACCGTGCAGAGAAATTCTGCAAACATTCCACAAATTTCACTGGCTATCTCCTCAGTTCTTGGGCTAAATAACATATCCATGCCACATTAATTTAGACTCAGTTGACATGAAGATGGATTTTTTCCGCTTTTAAGTCTAACGAGAGATCCTGAAGGATCTTGGCACCCACCATTGTCCGATAATTGTAAGCTAATGACAAGAGGATCTTTTTGTCCATTGTTACTAAGAACAAAGATTTGTAATTTTGTTGGCATAATTTCGAATTTGAGCGAAAAAGATCGAAAAAGGGACACTGGAAAACACCAAAATATTATCTTTCTAAGTTTCAGGAGTTTCAAGATTTCTAGAAACTGTACTTGATGTCGGTTGTTATAGTACAAGTGAAGTGAGCAAAGTTAGTCTGAAAGTGAATGTCCAGAGGATGCTTCATCTTCGTTTTGTAGTATTTTTTTTTTCGCACGTGTTATCATTGGGTACTGGAAGCGAAGACAAATCTCTTTAACACTTTCGCATGAGCTATGAAACATACTTAAGATTTTATAATGAAGAACGCATGCTATTTCTGTTCTGTTTACTGAGCTAGTTTGAGTTATCTCCTTTAAGATATCATGCTCGAAAATAGTAAGATGGTACAAAACTTAATACTGAAGGGATCCGGGACATGTGTACCAAATTTCAGAAAGATCCATGAAGTATTTCATGAGAATTCACGATAACAATGTTTCAAGGGGAAATTCAAGTTGGCCATCTGGTGGCCATATTGGATTTTCGAATCGGACCAAAAAAGGTATCTTGCACAACTGGACCACAAGGGGAACCTGTGTACCAAATTGGAGAAATATCCATGCAGTACTTCTGGAGAAATCACGATAAAGTTTCATGGGGAAATCCAAGATGGCCACCTGGTGGCCATACTGGATTTTCGAATCGGACCAGAAAAGGTATCTTGTGCAACTAGAAACCAAGGGGAACCAGTGTACCAAATTTGAGAAAGATCCATGCAGTAGTTCCTGAGAAATCGCAATAACAAAGTTTCATGGGGAAATCCAAGATGGCCCCCTGGTGGCCATATTGGATTTTGGAATCGGACCAGGAAAGGTATCTTGCACAAGTAGACCACAAGGAGAACCTGTGTACCAAATTTGGCAAAGATCCATGAAGTAGTTCCTGAGAATTCACGATAACAAAATTTCATGGGGAAATCCAAGATGGCTGCCTGGTGGCCATATTGGATTTTCGAATCGGACCGAAAATTAAACATTTATAAATAATGTTGGTGTTTGTTACCAAATCAAACCTGTTATCACTTTAATGCCAATATCCTCCATTTGGAGATCTTCTGCAAACAAAATTATCTCCCTTGATCGCTGCGTCGATCGTCCGCCAGGTGGCGTGCACTCCGCGCATGTCCATCACTCTTTTTCCCATGTTGAGCAAGACCTGTTTGAGTCAAGGCCGAGCAAAGAGGGGAGGATGGGTTGGGCAAATCAACGTTGATAACAGGTTTGATTTGGTAACAAACACCAACATTATTTATAAATGTTTAATGTTTGTGTCCCAAATCTTCACCTGTTATCACTTTAATGCCAGACTCCCAACAGAGGAGGTTGGGTAGCCGGCCTTGTGACTTGCTTTTGGATTAAGCGGAGCACGCCTTGTTCTGATTTTGTAAATCTAATATGCTTAATAATATCCTGATAATTCCCGTGTCGTATAGAAGCGTAGGGAGCTCAAGGTATTACAAGTAATGCGGCGAGAGGTGGACTCTGTTCCATCGTTTGCTCGCATACTTAGCTAGATAATCAGATGCCATCGTGATGTCTTGAAGTCCCTTTGTCTCTGGCATGGTATGTCTTCTATACTTACCGAATTGTCGGGATCTTGCTTACTTGATCGGTGCCCCCCCCTTTTTTGATAGGAGTGGTAGACTATACCCTAGGTTGTAGCTATAGGTCCAGTGTAGTCATCCTATCTGTCTGTACAGACATGTCTGAAGATAGCAATCAGTATGAGTTGAATTGATCGTCCAAGCGCAGGTGTCAACAGTATCGTTTAACGATAAGTTTTCCCCAAAGTGGCCCGGGCGTCACACTGGCTCATCTTGTGAGACGATGTCTCCATAAAGGAGAAGGAGCGTTGATGGCGAGTTGGTTAACCCAGTCGGCAGTCTTCTTCAACCCAGACGGTGATCATGGACTAGTGATGTCCGCTGATGGGTCTGTTAGAAGTGATGAGAGAGGAAGACAGCTGGAACCTCTTGTCGGTTCTATAAAGAGTGCTCTAGGCCTCTGACTGGTTTTTTTTTTTTTTTTTTTTACCTCTGACTGGATATAAAAAACCTCTTCTCCTCCAGCAGGTACACGAAACCTGTTAGCGCTGGAATCTGGTACAGTCTTTGGATGTATGGTCCCCGACGTGTGGAATCGTTCTAAATGACGAGATCCGGGATGGGATGAAAGGATCTGGTTGACCAGTCTGTCATCCCTGTCAAGAAACTAGGTTCTACTGCGCAATGCTCTGATTGCGTAGTGAAGACTGTCATGGATCTGTCTTGCAGGACAGGATCTTGACTGTAGTTGGTAGAACTGGTTGAATGGCAGGCGCAAGAATGCCCTAGTACCACATCCAGGTTTCCTTGGGTGGTAACTGATGTGTTCGGCGAGACTGTGAGGTGAAGACCCTGGAAAGCCGAAATGCTGGAACGTAGTCGGTTCCGTGGGTGAACTTGACAGCTCTGGATGATGCTGAGTGATACCCCTGTGTACTGCTTGACTGAGATTCTCTGCCCTAATGCAGCAGGAAAAACCCAGCTGTTGCTGGAACAGAAACAGTGTTGGCCACAGGTCCTCTACTATAGTACATTCTCCGGGCTTGATGCGACTGTACAGTAAATAGTCGCTTGCTGCTGTCATTGTCTGTACAATTGGTCCTGGAGAAAAAACCCTGGTCTGCAAGGAAAATCTGGACCGTAGCAGACGTGGGGGTTCGGCCGTTGCGGGTCCCGGTGCCTCCGTGGAAAAGTGAACTTCCGGTTGTAGTACCCTGTAGGACCTGGAGGAAGCTGTCGGCGGGAACCCTGAAGTGATGTGAAACACATGGTGTTGTGACATGGTATTGCTGATACCATGCTGCTAGGACCAGTGTCGATGTTTCTAGAAGATGGTGACTGGAATCTTGCTCCAAACTTGACGTAACTGACGACCGTACTGAACGTTCGTAATCAATGCTGATGTGTTGTACAACCGCAACCTCCAAGGGGGACCGCCTTCTAGCGTAGATATCCCTAAGGAAGATGATGCGTTGCTTGTCTATCGTGGTATCCATGTGGTGTGTCGGCTATCTGTTGCCGGACTAATGGACCCCTCTAAGCTATGAATTCCGCATCGGTGAATGTGAACTTCTATGTGCTTGGTTGAAACTGCCTCAGGCATCGCCACTCTGGAAGGGGGGTGAAGATGTTCTGGGACGAGCATCCTTATATTGCTTGTTCTTGCGCTCAGGATCAGTTGTAGTTGAGAAACTGTAATGAGGAGTACCTGGAGCTAGCCAAACTGTGCTAGGTCCCGGGTGAGTAGTAGACTGTAGTTCCATCCCACGGACCTCTGGGTCATGGTGTTGATGGTCTGGTTCTCGGTGTAGGTTCCAATGCCGAAAACCTGCCCGTCGCTTGAATATAGCCGTACTACATAATCCGTGGGGTCCCAGGAAATATCCCTGGACCGCCATGATCATCGAGGCGAAACTCGAAAAAGGCCTCTGGAAACGTCGAAAAATGACGACAATCGGGAGTCGGAGTCCAACTCCTGTAGAGTCGAATATGCTCAGTAAGTGTCCGGCTCCGTCGTCTGGTCCGGTCTCTACTGTCATCCCGATGAATGCTGGAGTCCGAGGTTCTGTTCTGGAGTCCTAACTCGCATTCCGGATTAGAGATGACTATCCTCGTGTCCTATTCCAGTGTCCGGGTCCGTGTTGACTTGGCCTTGGAAGGGAC
>JAVTVY010039380.1:0-15901 GCA_036873755.1 Hanleya hanleyi | reverse complement strand
CACAGTGCTGCACTGTTACAGAGAGTACCACACAGTGCTGCACTGTTACAGAGAGTACCACACAGTGCTGCACTGTTACAGAGAGTACCACACAGTGCTGTACTGTTACAGAGAGTACCACACAGTGCTGCACTGTTACAGAGAGTACCACACAGTGCTGCACTGTTACAGAGAGTACCACACAGTGCTGCACTGTTACAGAGAGTACCACACAGTGCTGTACTGTTACAGAGTACCACACAGTGCTGCACTGTTAGAGAGTACCACACAGTGCTGTACTGTTACAGAGAGTACCACACAGTGCTGCACTGTTACAGAGAGTACCACACAGTGCTGTACTGTTACGGAGAGTACCACACAGTGCTGATCTGTTACAGAGAGTACCACACAGTGCTGTACTGTTACAGAGAGTACCACACAGTGCTGTACTGTTACAGAGAGTACCACACAGTGCTGCACTGTTAGAGAGTACCACAGTGCTGCACTGTTACAGAGTACCACACAGTGCTGTACTGTTACAGAGAGTACCACACAGTGCTGTACTGTTACAGAGAGTACCACACAGTGCTGCACTGTTACAGAGAGTACCACACAGTGCTGTACTGTTACAGAGAGTACCACACAGTGCTGCACTGTTACAGAGAGTACCACACAGTGCTGTACTGTTACAGAGAGTACAACACAGTGCTGCACTGTTACAGAGAGTATCACACAGTGCTGTACTGTTACAGAGAGTACCACACAGTGCTGTACTGTTACAGAGAGTACCACACAGTGCTGTACTGTTACAGAGAGTACCACACAGTGCTGTACTGTTACAGAGAGTGCCACACAGTGCTGTACTGCAGGGGTTTTTTTTAGACGCTTTTCCTTTATCGAACTCATTTTTTTTTGCGCGCAAAATAAGAATAAAAAAATCCAATTTTTCAAGGTTTTAATCTTTGAAAGAATAAAAACTCAATTTTTGAACGTTGGGTGGGGGGGGGGGCACACCTTTGATCGGAATATCCGATATGTCTCTCTGTTTCATATCTTTAGTTGTTTATCCAATTTAAAATTTACACTGTAGCAGATACAAGAACACCAGATATTTTCCTACAACAATGTACCTCTTCTAACTTCTGACCACCATGTTCCGACTGACGTTCAGTTCTCAATGATTTAGGATGTTTGCCTTGCATGGCCTATTCTTCGAATAATATTCATGCAATCTTATTCTGTAAACAAACAAACAATCTTTCTATTTTGGCCTAAAATCAGGACAAGCTTATGACCATATATAAACTTCCCGTCCAACTAGTCTACGTATGACAACAACAACACCAGCAAACGTTGGGATGGCGAAATTGCCCGTTTTATCATCACAACTGTTGTGTTGGACACACATTTAACTGAAAACAAGTTGGAAAACTACTTTAAATGGTATACAAGAGTTCAATTGAACCCAAAATACGCCCGTAAAAAATACAGTCGATAAACAACATAAGGGCCTGGAGCGGTATTTGTAGGAGAAAGTAGAACTCCAGTTACTCTTACTCTGCGGGGGTGCATATTCACCCACCCCCGGTTATGCGCTTATGTATGTATCAGTAACTTTAAAACAAAATTTTTGTTAGCATAAGCTGCAAAAGTAAGCTCATCAGCCTGATGAATTGGGCCGAAATGACAGTAGGTGCCAAATACAAGGATTTCAGACTAAAATCAAGGGGAGTAACTGAAGAAAATGTCGAATCAGCTCAAAAACAGTTTGTGCACATCTACACATGGTACCGGCCATATGTACCAAATTTCAAAAGAATCCATCGAAAAGTCTGAGACGAGTTGCATTCACGAGGACAGTATGTGGCAAATAAAATATTTCAGACCAAAATCAAGGGGAGTAACTCAAGAAACTGTTGAATCAACTCGAAAAATCAGCAACAATCATGTGCACCTAATTTCAAAAGAATGCAATGAAACCCCTAGGACGAGTTTCGTTGACGACTGTAGGTGCCAAATAAAATAAAAGTATTCCAGACTAAAATCAAGGGCGGATAACTCAAGAAAGCGCTGAATTGGTTCGGAAAAAGTTTATGCGCATCTACACATGATACCGATCATGTGTACCAATTTCAGAAGAATCCATTGAAAACTCTGGGACGAGTTGCGTTGACGAAGACAGTAGGTACAAAATACAAGGATTTCAGACCAAAATCAAGGGGAGTAACTCAAGAAAACGTCGAATCAGGCCGAAAAAAAGTTCGTGCACATTTACATATGGTACCGATCATGTGTACCAACTTTCAGAAGAATCCATTAAAAACTCTGGGCCGAGTTGTGTTGATGAAGACAGTAGGTTCCAAATACAAGGATTTCAGACCAAAATCAAGGGGAGTAACTCAAGGAAACGTCGACTCGGACTGAAAAAAGTTTGTGCACATCTACACATGGTACCGATCATGTGTATCAAATTTCAGAAGAATCCATTGAAAACTCTGGGACTAGTTGCATTGACGAAGACATTAGGTGCCAAATACAAGGATTTCAGACCAAAATCAAGGGGAGCAACTCAAGAAAATGTCGAATCGGGCCGAAAAAAGTTCGTGCAAATCTACACATGGTACCGATCAGGTGTACCAAATTTCAGAAGAATCCACTGAAAACTCTGGGACGAGTTGCATTGACGAAGACAGTAGGTGCCAAATACAAGGATTTCAGACCAAAATCAAGGGGAGTAACTCAAGAATACGTCGAATCGGGCCAAAAACGGGCGTATAATAAAGGACAAGGATTTAGTCTCGAGAGATCTTCGAATCCGTGTGGGTAAAGGCCGAAAACAAGCTGTCATCGAGAGATGGTGTATCCCCCCCCCCCCCGACCCCAGTGTCAGTGAATTGGAGTGTCAGTGAATTGGGAAGGAGAAAAAGAGTTGTATTTCTGTGTATGAGGAATCAGTGATGGGCAATGTAATATTATGTAATCTCATAATTACATAACAGCCATAATGAATTCTGGGTTAGTTTATTTGAATTCAGTATGTTGTTGCACAATTGTGTGTATTTGGAATTTTGGCATACTTTTAAGCTCTATATGCTGAATTGTTCCAATCTCAACAATATCAACCATGTTGTTGTTGTTAATAAAGCTAAGTCCAATATGTTTTGTTCGATCTACAAAAAATGCAAGAAAAAATCTGCACAAAAGTATCGACCAATCAGTTTTAACCTCGGTAGTGAGCAAGCTTCTAGAGTCCATTGTTCGTGATGCCATTACTGAACATATGATGTGCAATGATCTGTTCACCAAGGTACAGCATGGATTTTGATCACAACATTCCTGTGTTACACAACTGGTCGAGGTAATCGATCAGTGGACTGAAATCCTAGATCGTGGAGGCAATATTGATGTTATTTATCTGGACTTTGCCAAGGCCTTTGATACTGTGCCACACCAGAGACTACTTACCAAACTTCGTGCCTATGAAATAGGAGGTACAATGTAAGCTACTTGATTGGATCGATAGCTTTCTGTCTGACAGAAGACAACGAGTGAAGATAGGTGACTCGATCTGTCTCAGCATGGTCATCTGTCGTCAGTGGTGTACCACAGGGTAGTGTGTTAGGACCTCTTCTCTTCCTCGTTTATATCAGTGACTTACCTGATGTGGTATCCAGTTTCGTAAAGTTGTTCGCAGACGACACAAAAGTGTATGCCAAAATTGTTGATGTGTCAAGTTGTGATATCCTCCAATCAGATGTCGATAATCTGTGTAACTGGTCAGAGACTTGGCTACTAAGCTTTCATCCCTCGAAATGTAAAGCAATGCATTTAGGAGTTCATAACTAGAACCACCAATATGTTATGAAGGATGGTCACGCCTATCAGGAAATCCAACAAGTGAAGGAAGAAAAAGATCTGAGTGTCACCTTCGACAGCCAGCTCAAATTTGGTCTCCAGGTTGGGAACTGTGTTAGGAAAGCCAACCAACAGCTTGGTCTTATGCGCCGAACTATTCACTGTTTGGATAAAGATATGTTTCTCCCTTTATACAAAACTCTCGTTCGTCCACACCTTGAGTATGCAACAGTAGTCTGGTCCCCGCATCTAAAGAAGGACATCAATGCAATAGAAAATGTGCAGCGCCAGGCTACTAAGTATGTTCCTGAGCTGAGGCACCTTTCTTATCAAGAGTGGCTGTTGGAGCTTGGCTTGCCCACCCTTCACTATAGATGCGAGAGGAACGACATGGTACAGTTGTTTAAAGTTATGCATGACTTAAGACTGTGTTAACGATCTCACTCATCAACGAGCGGAGTCCGCCTACTCGACCAGAGGCCATAATCTCAAACTCAGGAAACAGCAATGTCGTACCAACACAAGACTCAACAGTTTTTGTATGAGAACGGTAGATCCTTGGAATGCCCTGCCTAGTGAAGTTGTGAATTCAGAATCCATCAACAGTTTTATGAGCGGCCTGGAAACACAAGCCCTCTAAATTTGAGTTTTAGACGCATGCGCACACGTGATATGTACTGTGATTTAAATGGTCTTTATAAGCCTTTGGCTTACAACCGACCTGAAGACTCAAGGTAAAATCAAGGTAAATATTAAAGATGCCACTTGAAAACAATGATTAGCCTAATATTAAAGGTAGCACTGTTCACTTTGCACTACGTACCCCAGGTACATGTTCACTAAGCACCGTTCATTTGTTAGTAGGTACCCATGTTGTCGACAGGTGACCCATGTCAGCCAGGCAATCACTTTTGTGCAGGTGATGGAAACTGGTCCCCCAATGACCCATGGAATCTTGTTTGACTAAAACGTTGGTGGGGATTTTTAAAATTCTATAATATGGAGCTTCAAGTCACACAAGCACCAAACAAAACCAACCTCATTTCAATTTCATCTGTATTGTAAACTTTGACGTCTTCTAGGTACCGTTTTCTCAATAATCTTATCAACACCCAAGCAATGAGTTGAACTGCAAAGGGCAATAACTCCGGAAAACTCCTCCGTCAACTGGAAGAGTACATGCTTATCTCCAGACTGTGCTGATAATATTCACCAAGTATTGTGTGAATTGTATCAAAAGTGTAGGCGTTGCGTTGACAAGATTATATAGTGTAATCTATGCATACAGTATTTTGAAGTGTAAAGGGCAATAACTCAGGAAGGAAAAATCCTCCGTCAACGGGAAGAGCACATGCACATCTCCAGGCTGTGCCGATAACATCCACCAAGTATCGTGTGAACTTTATCGAAAGTGTAGGAGGAGTTGCGTTGACAAGATTATATAATTTAATCTACAGTATTTTGAACTGTAAAGGGTAATAACTCAGGAAAGAAAAATCCACCGTCAATGCGAACAGCACATACGCATCTTCAGACTGTGCCGATAACATCCAAGTATCGTGTGAACTGTATCAAAACTGCAGGAGGAGTTGCGTTGACAAGATGATATAATTTAATCTACAGTATGTTGAACTGTAAAGGGCAATAACTCAGGAAAGAAAAATCTTCAGTCAACGAGAACAGCACATGCGCATCTCCAAACTGTGCCGATAACATCTACCAAGGATCATGTGAACTGTAATGAAAGTGTAGGAGGAGTTGCGTTGACAAGATGATATAATTTAATCTACAGTTTGTTTAACTGTAAAGGGCAATAACTCAGGAAAGAAAATCCTCCGTCAACGGGAAGAACACATGCGCATCTCCCGACTGTGCCGATAACATCCACCATCGTGTGAACTGTATGAAAAGTGTAGGAGTTGACAAGAAAAAAATGGACGGACGGACAGACTTCCGAGGCTATCGCTATATCCCAGCGAAAAAAAAACGAAAATGCGATGGGACTGATCGCAAACACTTGACAGGGATATATACTCGTCTTTGAGGATCGACAGGAACAAATAGGCCAACTTTATGAATTACAACCACTTATATTGGTATACAGGTCATCCTTTGTAAACAATATTTTAAGTAAAATGTATATTTATTGGTACTTATTGTCGCATGTCGACTGTCAAACAATGGAAAAAGAAGACCCAAACATGTGTTCTGCATTCCGTACTGTAGTGCCTCAAAAAGAGATATTTCGATTAGTCAGCTTAAGAAACGAAGTCGGTCATTGGATAACCAGACCCCACCCATCTCTATGCTAATACTGACATGATCTATCGACCACCATTTTGCAGTTAGAAGATAATGAAAATGTCGAATTTACGGTCAATTTTATATCGTTTGATGAATAAATTTTCAAATAGAGACGATGAGGACGCATTTTATCAAGTTATAAATTGACAAGCATGGCAGTATGCATATGTGAGTTAGTTATTGTGACTGCCGACTTCGATTCACTCAAGACGGTTTCTTGAAAAAGAAGAAATCTTTGAAGCTGCACAGAACCATCCACCCTCCATCCACCCTATAAAACACTGAGGACAGAACACAAGACACAGACAGGACGCTCACATGGTGCAATAAAGACAAGTGATATTACAGTGCTAGACATCACAATATCAAGTTCCTGTTGCTCAGTGATGTACTGTTACAGAGAGTATCACACAGTGATGTACTGTTACAGAGAGTACCACACAGTGTACTGTTACAGAGAGTACCACACAGTACTGTACTGTTATAGAGAGTACCACACAGTGCTGTACTGTTACAGGCAGTACTACACAGTACTGTACTGTTATAGAGAGTACCACACAGTACTGTACTGTTATAGAGAGTACCACACAGTGATGTGCTGTTACAGGGAGTACTACACAGTACTGTACTGTTATAGAGAGTACCAAACAGTGATGTGCTGTTACAGGGAGTACTACACAGTACTGTACTGTCACAGAGAGTACCACACAATGATGTACTGTTACAGAGAGTACCACACAGTGATGTACTGTTACAGAGAGTACCACACAGTGATGTACTGTTACAGAGAGTACCACACAGTGATGTGCTGTTACAGAGAGTACCACACAGTGATGTACTGTTACAGAGAGTACCACACAGTGCTGCACTGTTACACAGAGTACCACACAGTACTGTCTGTTACAGAGAGTACCACACAGTGCTGTACTCTTACAGTGAGTACCAAACAGTGCTGCACTGTTTGACAGAGAGTACCACACAGTACTGTACTGTTACAGAGAGTACCACACAATGATGCGCTGTTACAGAGAGTACCACACAGTACTGTACTGTTACAGAGAGTACCACACAGTGATGTACTGTTACAGGGAGTAACACACAGTGATGTACTGTTACAGAGAGTACCACACAGTGCTGTACTGTTACAGTGAGTACCACACAGTGCTGTACTGTTACAGAGAGTACCACACAGTGATGTACTGTTACAGTTAATACCACACAGTGCTGATCTGTTGCAGAGAGTACCACACAGTACTGTACTGTTACAGAGAGTACCACACAGTGATGTAATGTTACAGAGAGTAACACACAGTGCTGTACTTTTAAAAAGAGTACCACATAGTACTGTAATGTTCAGGGAATGCCACATGGTGCTGTATTGTTACAGAGTACCACATGGTGCTGTACTGTCACAGAGACTACCACACGGTGCTGTACTATTACAGAGAGTACCACACAGTGCTGTAATGTTACAGAGAAATTCTCATCATCTTACATGTTCTTTCGTGATATCCCCTTGCTTCAGGCTGATCTTGGTCTTTCCAACTGTCATAGTTTCAGTGTTGTGCCGAGATGTAGATAGAACCCCTCCTTTATGATGTTTTCTCTCCCTGGGTTCCGGGGCTTCACGTTCACTTGAACAAACAGAAATGAGCATAATTGTACATAAACAGTTTAAAGGTGGACTGTAAAGCTGTTAATTTTTTTTCTAAAATGTCGCTTTACATACATCTTGTGTTATGTGATGTAACTGTTATACGACGTTGGGGTGAATATATTTGCTAATTGTACTAATAACAATATTACAGTTATCCTGTTATGAATCTGTATTGAAAATTTACATCATTTGTCTCTCTTTACTTGTGGAACATTATGACGTTATAGTGGTCTCCTTCATTCAAGTTTTAGTTAATGTATCATTTTACATGAGGTCATGCAATGTCCGATGAATAAGTGAGGACCACTACAACCTCATTACGTTCCAAAAACAATGGGAGGCAATTGATGGCATTTTTGAAGTTGTGGTTATTTTTTCTGGTGGTATAAGTTTTGTCTTGCTGCATACTCGGAAGAAGAAAATAATCCACAAAACTATTACCACAAATAAACGACTATAACTACAAAGGCCTTGATTTCCAACATTTTAGCAGAACAATGGAAAGCTTTGCAGTTCATCTTTAATAGTCAAACATAAACATGTTCTGTGTACTAAATTCAACAAAAGTAATAAAGGGCTGCTCATATTGGAACATCAAGTTGAGGACACCATACAACATGAGATTGATCTAATCAAAACCCCTCGGCTTTCCCCAAGTGATTGAGACCCATGTGTAGTGTGAATTGGGGAACAGATAGTTCTATGTGGGATGATCAAGATATACAGGTACTTAGTTACATTCAGGCATATAGGACAGAAATAGAAAAATTATATATCTGTAAAGGGGCATAAATATGGGTCGAGGGGAGCCGCTTTCGATAGGCATCTGACTTAGCACTCTGTAAAATAAGAACTGAGACAAATAAGCTGTACCGAACACAGATCTACAGATATAGCTTGTACATTCAGCTACAGATAACAAAATCGAAGATTATTACATCCGAAAGGGGCATAACTCCATAAGCCGAGGTGAGTAATCGTTTGTTGGCTTGTAGAATACAACAATATAAATAAGTTTCCAAAATATAGTAGTTATACCGAACACAGTTTCGCAGATATAGTTGGTTACATTCAGGCATATAGGACAGAAAATAATATATCAGTAAAGGGACATAACTCTGTAAAGTATGGGCCGAGGGGAGCCACTTTTGATAGGCATCTGACTTGGCACTACTGTAAAATAAGAAGTGAGACGAATAAGCTGTACCGAACACGGATCTGCAGATATAACTTGTACATTCAACTACAGATAACAAAATCGGAGATTATTACATCCAAAAGGGGCATAACTCCATCAGCCGAGGCGAGTAATCATTTGTTGGCTTGTAGAATACAGCAATATAAATAAGTTTCCAAAATATAGTAGCTATACCAAACACAGTTCTGCAGATATAGTTGGTTACATTCAGGCATATAGGACAGAAATAAAAATTAATATATCTGTAAAGGGGCATAACTCTGTAAAATATGGGGCGAGGGGAGCCACTTTCGATAGGCGTCTGACTTAGCACTCTGTGAAATAAGAACCGAGACGAATAAGCTGTACCTAACACAGATCTGCAGAAATAACTGGTACATTCAGCTACAAATAACAAAATCGGAGATTATTATATCAGAAAGGGGCATAACTCCATAAGCCGAGGCGAGTAATCCTTTGTTGGCTTGTAGAATACAACAATATAAATAAGTTTCGAAAATATAGTAGCTATACCGTACACAGTTCTGCAGATATAGCTGGTTACATTCAGGCATATAGGACAGAAATAGAAATTAATATATGTGTAAAGGGGCAGAACTCTGTAAAATATGGGCCGAGGGAAGCCACTTTCGATAGGCGTCTGACTTAGCACCCTGTGAAATAAGAACCGAGACGAATAAGCTGTACCTAACACGGATCTGCAGAAATAAGTTGTACATTCGGATACAAATAACAAAATCGGAGATTATTACATCAGAAAGGGGCATAACTCCATAAGCCGAGGCGAGTAATCCTTTGTTGGCTTTTAGAATACAACAATATAAATAAGTGTGCAAAATATAGTAGCTATACCGAAAACAGTTCTGCAGATATAGCTGGTTACATTCAGGCATATAGGACAGAAATAGAAATTAATATATCTGTAAAGGGGCAGAACTCTGTAAAATATGGGCTGAGGGGAGCCACTTTCGATAGGCGTCTGGTTTAGCACTAGATAAATAAGTGTTGAAAATTTGGTGGTTGTGTCTCAAGCGGTTTTGCCTAAAATGCGGTAACGGACGGACGGACGGACGGACAAAGCGATTGCTATATGCCCCCCCTCTAGTTAGAGGGGGGGCATAAATATAGCTTTAGGTTTTTTTTCCTGGATATGCCAAGAACACCAGGCGGCACAACCTCCGACAGGTGTACGTATACTGCCGGCTCTTATGGAGAACCCTGTATCACGGAGAAATGGTAGCCATTTTGTAGAGTTCAGTTTGTTCTACAAGCTGCAAAAAAGATAATTTATGCCGAGTTAACTGATTCTGACAAGCTCCAAAGTAGACGTCTTATTAAAATGGACAGACTTTGCCAAAAAAAAACTTGCCAGATGTGTAAAGTTGACATTTGTCATTTTCACTCAATATTCAATCGGATTAACACAATATAACTTACGTGACAAATTTTCATGGGTCATTTTGTTAAGAGATAATACAAGCAATGGAAATAAGAAACCTATAGCTCTTTCATCAATGAAACTACCTCATGTCCACTAGGAATAAACACCTCATAACTAGTTAAAAAACAAAGAGTTGAATAGAAATTTGGATGAGTGAAGCTGTGTAACTTCAAGGATTCATAGAAGTCCAAATTTTTACTACCCAATACAAAATATTGAAGTTTTTTTATGCTCAAATTGAGTTTTTCCAAGTTTTTACGGCCCATCCACAAGCTGATATTGAGTTTTTGGATATTTTTACCACCCTACCAATTAAGATATTAACAAATAATTTCGTTAATACTGAAGTCAAACACCACATAAACCCACAAACTGTCAACAGGTCTGGCACACTTCACCTCTGATACAGGTCACTGTAAAATCCCAATATAATTAAACGTTAATAACGCATTCAGGTGAAGCTGGTAACGTGTTTTATTTAGTTCTTACGTATCATAGATATTTATAATGAAATACTGAAATAAAATTTTAAGGAGTTTTCTGTTGGTTAATGTTTCACTTGAGAAATATAATGAAGACATTAAATTTGGACATAAATTAAAAACGTTGTGTGATGGAAAAGAATATAGTCCAATGGTACAGGCCATGACATTAGAGATCATTGTGTAACCCCCAAAAAGGTTACGGGTACTGCAGGTGCGTAACCTATTGGTTAGGTTACGCCAAACTTGACTGCGTTACCCAAAGGTTACGTGAAAAAGTTACGCAGAATTTAACAAAATGCTGGATGTCATCAATGTAAGCAACCGCCAGAACCTGGGTTAAATGGACTCTGTCGCCACTTTATTCAAGATTTCTGTTTTCGTCCTTACAACGATTAAAAAAGTTTTATAATTATAATAAAACAGTGTATTTTTTATTATTAAATCATTTTGGTCCAGGCATTTAGCAATATTTCGACCATAATCTGAATATAGTTTGTGTGATGGTGAATACTGACAGGTCAGTCTTTGGAGATTCACAAATTACGAAAGTATAACAAGCGTTCTGAGAACCCCAACATCTCGCCTTGCGGGGTCATCCGCCAAAGGTGCAGCAGTATTGAAAGCATACATGTAGAGCAAACAATAAGGTCTGGAATAAGTGATGCGGTACAGACAATAATGTCTGGAATAGATTATCTGGTACAGACAATAACATCAGTCCCATGTGGGATTACTGGCAAAAGTTAATCCCATGTAGGATGGATAGGTCAGTGCAGTCGGATTACTGGTACATAGGGCATTCCAGTGTGAGATTACTGCTGGGTGGACCAGTCCCATGTTATTACTGATGGATAGTCCTCTGTGGGATTACTGCTGGATAGTCCAGTCCCAAGTGGGATTACTACCATCACCATCATGGTATGGATGGTAGTGATGGTATGGATGGTAATGATGGTATGGATGGTATTGATGGTAGTGATGGTATGGATGGTAGTGATGGTATGGATGGTAGTGATGGTAAGAATGGTAGTTATGGTATGGATGGTAGTGATGGTATGGATAGTAGTGATGGTAGAAATGGTAGTGATGGTATGGATGGTAGTGATGGTATAGATGGTAGTGATGGTATGGATGGTAGTGATGGCATGGATGGTAGTGATGGTAGGAATGGTAGTGATGGTATGGATGGTAGTGATGGTATGGATGGTAGTGATGGTATGGAATGGTAGTTATGGTATGGACGGTAGTGATGGCATGGATGGTAGTGATGGTATGGATGATAGTGATGGTATGGATGGTAGTGATGGTAGGAATGGTATGGATGATAGGAATGGTAGTGATGGTATGGATGGTAGTGATGGTATGGATGGTAGTGAAGGTAGGAATGGTATGGATGGTAGTGATGGTATGGATGGTAGTGATGGTAGGAAAGGTAGTGATGGTATGGATGGTGTGGATGTGATGGTATGGATGGTAGTGAAGGTATGGATGGTAGTGATGGTATGGATGGTAGTGATGGTATGGGTGGTAGTGATGGTAGTAATGGTAGTTATGGTATGGATGGTAGTGATGGTATGGATGGTATGGATGGTAGGATGGCATAGATGGTAGTGATGGTATGGATGGTAGTGATGGTATGGATGGTAGTGATGGTATGGATGGTAGTGATCGTAGGAATGGTATGGATGGTGGTGATGGTATGGATGGTAGGAATGGTAGTGATGGTATGGATGGTAGTGATGGTATGAATGGCATGGATGGTATGGATGGTAGTGATGGTATGGATGGTATGAATGGTAGTGATGGTATGGATGGTAGTGATGCTATGGATGGTATGGATAGTGGTGATGGTATGGATGGTAGTGATGGTATGGATGGTAGGAATGGTATGAATGGTAGTGATGGTAGTGATGGTATGGATGGTATGGATAGTAGTGATGGTATGGATGGTAGGGATGGTATGGATGGTAGGAATGGTATGAATGGTAGTGATGGTATGGATGGTAGTGATGGTATGTGATGGTATAGATGGTAGTGATGGTATGGATGGTAGTGATGGCATGAATGGTAGTGATGGTAGGAATGGTAGTGATGGTATGGATGGTAGTGATGGTATGGATGGTAGTGATGGTAGGAATGGTAGTTATGGTATGGATGGTAGTGATGGTATGGATGGTAGTGATGGTATGGATGGTAGCGATGGTAGGAATGGTAGTTATGGTATGGATGGTAGTGATGGTATGGATGGTGATGGTATGGATGGTAGTGATGGTATGGATGGTAGTGATGGTAGGAATGGTATGGATGGTATGGATGGTAGTGATGGTAGGAATGGTAGTGATGGTATGGATGGTAGTGATGGTATGGATGGTAGTGATGGTATGGATGGTGGTGATGGTATGGATGGTAGTGATGGTATGGATGGTAGTGATGGTAGGAATGGTAGTTATGGTATGGATGGTAGTGATGGTATGGATGGTAGTGATGGTATGGATGGTAGTGATGGTATGGATGGCAGTGATGGTAGGAATGGTATGGATGGTAGTGATGGTATGGATGGTAGTGATGGTAGGAATGGTATGGATGGTAGTGATGGTATGGATGGTAGTGATGGTAGGAATGGTAGTGATGGTATGGATGGTAGTGATGGTATGGATGGTATCACAGGTACATCTTTTAATCATAAGAAACATGTGTACCAAGTTTCATAATGATTCAATGACACCTGATAACTGCAGCAAACTGTGGTGTACAGATGTACATGTGCACTTCGGCTAAACGCAAAACTCAATCAGTTGCCATAATTTGGAGAAAAATTAATATTTCATCTCAAAAATAGCACAAATAAATCCTCCAATCATAAGAAACATTTGTACCAAGTTTCGTAATCATCCAATGAGAGCTGACAACTGCAGCAAACTTATCATGTACATGTATATGTATACATGTAGAGGCCTACATGTACAATTTACCTAAACAGAAAACTCTTCATTTGCCATAATTTGGAGAAAAAATTATATTTCTTGTCAAAAATAGCACAGGTACATCCTCTAATCATAAGAAACATGTGTACCAAGTTTCATAATCATCCAATGACAGCTGACAACTGGAGCAAAGTTACCATGTAGATGTATATGTATACATGTAAGAGGCCTATATGTACAATTTACCTAAACAGAAAACTCTTCATTTGCCATAATTTTGAGAAAAATTTATATTTCTTCTCAAAAATAGCACAGGTACATCCTCTTATCATAAGAAACATGTGTACCAAGTTTCATAATCATCCAATGACAGCTGACAACTGGAGCAAACTTACCATGGACATGTATATGTACAATTTACCTAAACAGAAAACTCTTCATTTACCATAATTTGGAGAAAAATTAATATTTCTTGTCAAAAATAGCACAGGTACATCCTCTAATCATATGAAACATGTGTACCAAGTTTCATAATCATCCAATGACAGCTGACAACTGGAGCAAAGTTACCATGTAGATGTATATGTATACATGTAGAGGCCTATATGTACAATTTACCTAAACAGAAAACTCTTCATTTGCCATAATTTTGAGAAAAATTAATATTTCTTCTCAAAAATAGCACAGGTACATCCTCTTATCATAAGAAACATGTATACCAAGTTTCATAATCATCCAATGCCAGCTGACAACTGCAAGAAACTTTCCAAGTACAGATGTACATGTGCACTTCAGCTAAACGCAAAACTCATTCATAGGGATTTTAACATTAGAGTACCCCAGGGGTAGTACCCCCAGGTGGCATACCCACCCCCCATATTTTATATATATTTTTTATATTTTTTCTAATTTTTCTAGATTTTTTTTTAACTTGCTAAACCAAAAACCCATTCATTTCCAGGCAGGGGACACCGACACCGACGACGACATCCTCTTTCCCCCTCTCACAATATCTCCCCTTTACTTCGTAAGGCGAGATAAAAACGAAAACTGGACTCCGCATAAGCTCCTTCTGTCATGTACGTCAATGGAAAGAGTTTTCTTTTCAAATTTTAACTTTACAACACAGCCGGTAGTTTTATTTCAAAGTGTATCGCACTACTATCAGCGAAGAAAACCACATGGTAAATTTGTTCTCGTATTCCCGTCGTCCTGCCAACTGAAACAGAAAGCACGTGGAGTTTGTTGTGTCTATGTAGTCTCTTGCTCAAGTTCATGTTGGGCTGCAGAGTTGCTCTTCACAGGTTGTACAGATTTCCTGTCAATCAGCGACCAATGTGAGCGCTTGATTTGGTGTTAGCCAATCTTCTGTTGTAAAGCACGTGTCGCAGACTGTGTGCGCCCTATGACTGTAGTCGAGACCCTGTCGTTATATCGTCGTCATCGTGATCTGCGCATGTCTCACACCTGAGTTTACTTCCACTTTCTGTATCAAGCGTGTTATTGGCAAAACTTTGGCAATTATTTCTAGAACTGAAAATCTCCAAACATTCGAAGCCAGATTGTCGAAGGATCGGCGATGGATTTCACATCATTGAAATAATTTGCACCATTTCGAGGATTGAGTTTTCGTCAAAAATATTGAGTATTTCTTGCCCAAAACGTACACTTTTGAGTTTTTTACTGTCTGTATTCAGTTTTTGACATTTTCTTACTACCGTTTAACGGTAGTAAGAATGGACGTCTATGAATCCCTGGTAACTTATGTGACAAGTCACGTGTTACATAAGTTACATATAACAAAACCATGTAAACTAGGAAAAATGATTTGTTGAAAGCAAATCCAAATATTAAGTATTTCTAACATAGTTACCACTAAAAGTATACTATTTAGATACTCTACACTGTCCTTGTAGTCTAAGTACAGGGTCCAATCCCATAAACAATTCCAAAGTTTTCGCTGAAAATATGGCAATGAGTTTGTTAATTAAATAGATAATAATTAGCAGTTAAGTATCCCAGAAATTGTTATTCCTGTATAAGTACATTGTATTATTC
>JAVTVY010039379.1:0-15634 GCA_036873755.1 Hanleya hanleyi | reverse complement strand
CACGTCAATTGATGAAGGGTGGTGGTGGGAGGTGGGTACAAAATGGCGATACCCACCTCCCACCACCCGCCAAATGGTGGTGGGAGGTGGGTACAAAATGGCGGATACCCACCTCCCACCACCCTAAAACCAAGCCGCCATCTTGTACCCACCTCCCACCACACATCCACACAGGCCGCCATTTTGTACCCACCTCCCACCACACATCACTCACGCATGCGCACATCCATACTTCTGACGTCACCCAAGGTTCTGCGCATGCGCAGTGAGGCGCTGTTAACTCAATTTACTCCTTGTATACTACTCACGTTCGTGGAAGGCCTACCTAACCTGGCCGATTTGGAACCCGACACCTTGGTGGTTCTGGATGATCTCATGGCGGAGACGGATGCGCGGGTCACCCAACTCTTTACCAAAGGCAGCCACCATCGACGGCTCAGCATCATCTACATTGTGCAGAATCTATTCAGTAAAAACAAAGAACATCGGAACATCAGCTTAAATGCCCACTACCTGGTGGTCTTCAAAAACCCGAGAGATACCACTCAACTGCTGCACCTGGCGAGACAGATATATCCCGGCCGCACACCGTTTGCGTTGGAAGCCTTTAACCCCTCAGCACGGGTATATGCTCTTCGACCTCAAGCAAGCCACCCCCGACCACCTTCGACTACGGACCGGCATCTTTCCCGGAGAGACCCACCACGTGTACATGCAAAAATAATGTAAACACACCCACGGTGGCTCCCCCAGCTGGGGTCTGTGTGTTTGATGATGGGGAATAATAAAAAGAATGAATACCACAGCAGGGTTGATTTTTTGTCTCTGAGGTGGATAAAAAGGGTAGAGTTGTGGGTTCTGGCATTAGTTGTACAGGATGTCTGCGCGAGTACGGAAGCACGCTCCCACGCTCCGTGTATTGAAGACGGCCCCACCCGAGTTAGTCCGAACCATTGTACGCGGTGCGGACCCTGACCTTGTACGATGTCTGTGCGAGATCGGGTACAATCTGTTAAAAGGCAACGTACCACTGACTCCGGCTCAGAAGACCAAGTTGGCCAAGCATAAGACAGGTCTCCGAACCCTAGTCCATAAGCGGGTCCCACAAACACAAAGAAAAAGGTGTTACATAAAGGCGGCTTTCTCGGGGCCATCTTAGCATCGTTGGCCGCTTCCGTGTTGGGTCCAGTATTGGGTGGACTCTTCGGCCGACAATGAACCACACGAAAAAAATGGTCCTCGTCGAACCTCGGTTGCTTCAAAATCTCCAATCACCCTACCCTGTGCCACCTACGGTGAAGACCATAAACACCCTCGATGGAGAGATGCAACAGATCTTACAGAGACCGGGGACCGGGGTTAAGCGACAGTGAGAAAGTACAACGGTACAATGAGACGCTTCAACGGTACATGACGTTCATGGACCAATACAAAACCCTCTCTACCCCACCACCACCACCACCACCACCACCACGTGACAGACCGCCGACCTCAGCACCGCTCCAACAGCCGCCATTACCAGGGGTAGCCCCCACAGCCCCACAGTGGGTGGAAGACGAAGTGCTGAAGAGTGTACCTGCCTCGTTCAAGAAACAAGCTGGCCTGGTATTACAACGGATGAAACAGAATGATAAAGGCGAACTCCTGGTACAGAATCAGGTGGTCCCCGGCACCCACATGACGGATTTAGTGAATGACCTGATGCGTCAACGCAGATCGCACACGGATCCCCGAGGATGGGAGGTCTTCGCTCAAGGCTTGAAAGACATGCATGTACCACAGGAATTGGTGGGGAACCCCCACCGCTGGGCCTTTATGCAGCAAACCCAGCAATCGCCGAGTCGTGCACCACGACAGATTCCACAACCTTGGGAATCCGACTGGGAACCGGAGTCACCCCCAAAACTCCTCCACCACCACAACGGGCACCTTCTTTTCAGACCTTTAAAAAACCACCCTTGATCAGGACACCGCACATTTCCAGAGCCGTGACACGTAGCAAGTCAACGCGACGAACACGACGCCGGACACAACCACCCAAGGTCTGGAACACCTATTAAAACCCGGTGCAGCAGCAGGACAGCTCAGTCGCCATGTTTTACCTCACCCTACCCAGTAACAGTTCGCTGGATGTGTTTCCTGACAACACCGTGGCCAAGTATGTGACTCAATTACCACAACTGTTGCATTTACCTGGCCGGTGGGAATGTGGACTGGTGGATATTCAGTACCCTTACTCGTGGTACAACGTGCGAGCCAATGAAGTGTGGTACGAGGTGACCTACGAAGGAAAAGACACCCGACTCACTCTCCCTGAAGGCCAATACGATACTCCCAAGGAATTCATGGGTGGGCTGTTAAGACTGTTGCATTATAAGGCTCTACGGGAGGTCACAAATACTTCAAGACCCATCAAAGCCTATCCCTTCAAGAATCACGTGAACTTCGATTACAACGCAAGTGGCCGGTGATGTCTTGGGGGGTACGGCACCCAAAGAACCCTTGAAACGGCGGGCCAAAGAAGCGGGAGGCGTCTTGGTGGCCAAAGCACAACGCACCGTAGGGAATAAAAGAGCTGCCCCACCGAGACCACGCACCAGTCGACGACCGACCCAGCGACGACGCACATCGAAGAAGACCCGGGATATCTTGTCTTAAAACATGTCCTTGATCCACGCCGAGTCCTGCCCCTCCACCAACAGTGAATTTGATTTGTGGACCGTGCCGCCCACACAGACCAGTGCCGAACAAGGATTATGGGTGGAGCATCTCCCGCTGTCCAGCATCAACGCAACAGGACCCATCGAGTTCACCATCAGTAATGCGGATACGACCTATGTGGATTTAGCCCATACCTACTTGTATGTGAAAGCCAAGATCGTCAGTGGAGATGGCGCCAGAATCGTCGACCAAGCAACGGTGGGCCTGACGAATCTCTGGCTGCACTCGATGTTTCAACAGGTGGATATATTTCTCAGCGATAAACTCATCAGTGACTCGACCAACACGTACCCCTATCGAGCCTACATCGAGACGCTGTTGTCGCATGGGCGAGAGGCTAAAAAATCTCAACTGACAGCCGCTTTATTCTACCAGGACAAAGCCGAGCACATGGGCGCAGAGAACGACAATACGGGATATAGCCAACGGAAGGCTTTGACCGCGAACGGCGTCTCGGTGGATATGATCGGTCGACTGCACGCAGACATGTTCATGCAAGACCGATACCTCTTGAACAAGGTTCCCATCAAAATCCGACTGATACGGGCGCCTCCGACATTCGCCTTGATGGCCACTAACGTAGAGGCGCATGTAGCTGACTATAAGATTGTCATCGAAGACGCAGTCCTGTATGTCCGAAAAGTGAAACCGAATCCAGCCGTTCAATTGGGACACATGAAAGCCTTGGAAACAAAACCAGCCCAGTACCCTATCCGACGTGTGCAAACCAAAGTGTTCTCTGTGTCTGCTGGAAATATGAGCGCCAACAAAGACAACCTGTTCCTGGGGGAACTACCCAAGCGATTGATCCTGGCCTGTGTGGAAAATACCAGTTTCAGTGGAGCCTACCCAGAGAATCCGTTTGACTTTAAACATTTCGGCATCAATTTTGTGGCCCTGCATGTGGATGGACAACAGGTGCCAGCCACGGCCTTAACCCCGAACTTTGGGCGCGCGAATTTCATTCGAGCCTATCAGAGCCCCACCTTAGAGAACGACCATCAGCTGGCCCTGGCCAAGCAAGGCAATTTACGGTTGGAAATCCACTTTCAACGAGCCCTCCGGAGCACCGTCAATGTGATCTGCTACGCCGAGTTTGACAACATCATTCAAGTGGACAAGGCGCGCAACGTGCTGTGTGACTTCTCCACCTAACATGGATACAGAGCAGATAACCACCGTGCTGGAGAATGACCCAGAGACACGTAGGGTCTTTCAAGGGGTGTTCGCCCGAGATGTGTTCCCATTAGACCGTATGTATCCTGCTGCTTACGTTCTCAACACGGACCCGATGGATCGGCCCGGTGAACATTGGGTGGCCGTGTACTTGACAGAACAGCAGGGCGAATACTTTGACCCGTACGGCCTGCCACCCTTCCATCCCGATTTAACAGACTTCATGGATCAAGGCACAGAGACGTGGTGTTGGAACAGTCAAACGTTGCAAAGCCTGACCAGTAGCGTGTGCGGACAATATTGCTTGTTTTACCTGTACCATCGATGCCGGGGAAGACCCTTATCTACCATCGTACAGATGTTTGACGAGTACCCCAAGGCCGAGGACCGAGATGTACTCGTCTATGACTGGGCCGCCCATCATTTCAATGTACAAGTCCCGTTCTGGGCTTGAATTCTTTCAATGTACATACGCCCGCTGTTCTGGGTTTAAGTTTAAAAGCCCCCTGTTCTGGGCTTCAGTTCTTTCAATGTACAAGCCCCTTGTTCTGGGCTTGAGTTTTCACGTGGTTGTTCTCACGTTGTTGTTGTTACTGAATAAAAACAAAATGAGATCTCACCAAAAAACCCTGTCTTGTGTGTTTTATTCCTAATGCATCAATGCCCAATGTGGAGATTCCGTCAAACTGAAATCAGTGGTGTAGGATGGGGCCAAAATGTAACCCATCAAGGTTAGAATGCAAGCGCACTATAGTAAAAATAGAGAGCCAATGAAATCAGCCCCCAGACCAAGTACGTGTTTTTGGTCTAGGTTTGGAGCGGACATTTCATTGAGGTACGTGTATACGGTGAGTGAAGAGACTCGTCCAACACGTATAGATGAAGTTGATGACTATAAGTTCTATGTTGTCGATTTAACCTCTCCCTACATTGACGCGCGCGCGCGCGCGCGCTGCGCCCGGAGAACCCGCGTTCGCGCGCGCTGCGGTGGGGGGCCGGGGCCGCGCCGGGAAACATCCCGGAGGGTTGAACATACGGACGTCTAAGAGGAAACATTAGAAACTCTTCTATGTTTGGAGGTAGTTTTAGTGAAAAACCCGGAAGTGACGTCACAACCGCACCACGTGACCTGCGCAGCAGAATGGAAACGACACCCTAGTGTAACTCCCTCATCTAGGCTTCACATGGATACCTCACTCGATCCCATCGACCCACTAGGGGCCCACCTACACCCCAACACGTCTATTTCTATACTACGGCCAGACTGCGCATGCGCAGAATGCCGCTAGTTCAACCCCACACCCAGCCCATCAGATGCCCCTTCACGAATGCTTCACTTTGATACCTCACTCGACCCCATTGGACCATTCGTGGCTCCCCTAGCTCCAACACGTCTAGCGGGACCCATACAGGGTCCAGTTTTCGACACTAGGTGACCACATCCCGACAAAAATGGCCAGTTTTCGACACCGGATGTGCCGCCATCTTGAACATACGTGCCGCCATCTTGGATATGTCCCATAATGCACCGGGTCAAAATACTCGCTTCTGATTGGACGAGAGCTCCGTGACGGATTTGAAATACTCGCTTCTGATTGGACGAGAGCTCCGCATTGCATCTGCGCATGCGCAGAATGATATTCCTACCGCACACCCAACCCATCAGATGCCCCTTCACCTAGGCTTCACTTGGATACCTCACTCGACCCCATTGCACCATTAGGGACTCCCCTACATCCCAAAACGTCTATGCGCATGCGCAGAATGCCGATAGTTCAACCCCACTAGTCCAGTCAGATGCCCCTTCACCTAGGCTTCACTTTGATACCTCACTCGACCCCACTGGACCAGTAGTAACTCCCCTAGCTCCAACACGGCTATTTCCATACCCTTGGGCCACCGCGCATGCGCAGAATGACGCTAGTTCAACCCCACTAGTCCAGTCAGATGCTCCTTCACGAATGCTTCACATGGATACCTCATATGACCCCACTGGACTATTAGTGGCTCCCCTAGCTCCCAACACGGCTATTTCCATACCCTTGGGCCACCGCGCATGCGCAGAATGACGCTATGTCAACGCACTAGTCCAGTCAGATGCCCCTTCACCTAAGCTTCACTTTGATACCTCATATGACCCCACTGGACCATTATTGGCTTCGCTAGCTCCCAACACGGCTATTTCCAGACCCTTGGGCCACC
Source organism: Hanleya hanleyi (assembly GCA_036873755.1). NCBI lineage: Eukaryota > Metazoa > Mollusca > Polyplacophora > Lepidopleurida > Hanleyidae > Hanleya > Hanleya hanleyi. The sequence goes on along the minus strand of JAVTVY010039379.1, from coordinate 9,535 downwards.
GCGCATGCGCAGAATGACGCTAGTTCAAACCCACTAGTCCAGTCAGATGCCCCCTCACCTAGGCTTCACTTTGATACCTCACTCGACCCCACTGGACCAGTAGTAACTCCCCTAGCTCCAACACGGCTATTTCCATACCCTTGGGCCACCGCGCATGCGCAGAATGACGCTAGTTCAACCCCACACCCACCCCATCAGATGCCCCTTCACCTAAGCTTCACATGGATACCTCACTCGACCCCATTGGACCAGTAGTAACTCCCCTAGCTCCAACACGGCTATTTTCATACCCTTAGGCTACACGAGTTGTCTCCCTTGCGTCAATGTGTGCAGATGGCGCTACGGTCGACGCCGTGATATGGAAAGGGCATCCCCACACCATCCTGGAGCCGCCATTTTGTTTGTTGTTTTCTTGCGGAGATACACGGGACAATAAACACTCGACCCTAGGGTGGTACAGATGCTAGACTGATCCTATTAACATGGTACAACACCTATAGATTATGTTTATTACTAGGACGTCAGCGAAATACTAGTACCCATCCTCCGCATGGCATTTATTCTGTGAAAACACCCATGACATGACAGCCGCCAATGCCGCCATCTTGTACACCGTCATCTTGTATTACAACATGGCCGCCAATGCCGCCATCTTGGTCCCACACTTGACCTCAGTGACCCCTGTGACGTCATAGTTACATCCGGGTGAAAAGGTTGCCCATTTACGCAATGACTACTACAATCTTGTACACCGCCATCTTGTATTACAACATGGCCGCCAATGCCGCCATCTTGTATTACAACATGGCCGCCAATGCCGCCATCTTGTATTACAACATGGCCGCCAATGCCGCCATCTTGTATTACAACATGGCCGCCAATGCCGCCATCTTGTATTACAACATGGCCGCCAATGCCGCCATCTTGGTACCACACTTGCCCTCAGTGACCCCTGTGACGTCATAGTTACATCCGGGTGAAACTCTTGCCCATTTACGCTAACGCTACTACTCTCGTGGATTCTGGTACAAATATCCCCAGCTTGCGCACGCATCTACATGCATCCGATTGGACTGCGAGTATCTTGAGAAGAGAGCGAACTACATTTATTTCCAATTGGTTCGGGAAATCTCCGTCTACCAAATGAATTCACTCGGCACGGTCTCGGATAATGTAGGACATTAGTACCTCGTCCCACACTGCTAGGGATCCATATTGGCATCCATTTTGAAAGCACAGTATCACGCCGAAACTCCGAAAAGCGCGTGTTTGCTGTATGACTTCCGTTACCAAGGAAATCAGCTTTAGCTGCAAAACCAGGAGAAACACCTCAAATTAGAAGATATCCTTCGGGGGTAGAATCAGGGGAATATCCATTTCATTTGGATATATATTTTATCTCCTGATAAGGGAGAAATAAAACGACTATGTGAACGGAAACACATCCTATAGCATGTGATGTGCCTCACGTGCGGCGGATCACGGTTTACACCGGAGCGGTGCAAAATCCTTACGCCATTAATGCGCGAGGTACTATGACTTCGACGAAATAGGCCGAGCAGTCGCGAATGCAAATGGATTGTGTCAACCAATCTGTTGCCGTCGACCGACATTCTGCATGTCATGTGATTCCCTAATAAATGCATTTTACAACACCTCTTTAGTGTTGATATTAATCGTATTGTAAAATATCAAGGCCAGAGGTAGAATTTCCAAAAGTGATGTCGAAAGTATTAAAGTACCGAATTTCTCAAGTTTGTACTTCAAGGGAACAAGAGCGAATAGATGATCGCGTCAATCCAAACCATAGAACTGTATGGATGACGTATGGTTGGTTCACAGGTACTACCAATAGAGAAACGAAATGTGCCGGGTGAAAGTGAATCCACCATGAAATGATATACACATCCCTTTCGATTTGCTGTAATTGGTTTGCAGATCTCAGTCATATATTCAATATATTCGGCAAACCTGCGGGCTTATACATGTCTAGACGCCCTTCATCCCCTGGTGAGCCAAATAATTGTATTACAGTTGATATAGATGAATTGGTGGAACTACATGACTGGAAATGATTTCAGAAATAGAAATACGAACTATTCAATGATGAAGAACTATGAAAAACAAATAAACATGTCCTTCCCACAAAGCATGTCACTGAATATAGGGAATTTATTTTAAAAAATGGCTCTTAGAAATAAATATATGAAACATCATTAGTTTTTATGGAACATTTCATGGATTTATCCAATCTGGTTAAAATTAGATCCTAAGAAACGCATGATGCGTAAGGACCCACTCGTCCGGACGTTTTCAGATCGTATTGGTGCATAGTCTCTGAAACAGAGAAAAGTTGTCGTATAACTCAATTTTGAACATTTTATTATTATTAACGCTTTTGTTATATTCGACCAATATATTACTATTTAGGTCGATATTCCAAATGCAGTAGTGACAATAGAGGCATAACAGTTGTACACAGGCGTTGTTGGTAAATGCACTGAGATGTATCTCAGTTGGTCGATGTTATGCTTATAGAAGGAGAGACATATATAAATTTACTCAAGATTATTCTCGTAGATATCTTGTCGATGCCTCTTCATAGGACCAGTAACCTCGGACAACAAGAGTTTTGGAGGGTGGGGGTGGTTTTAGAGTGAAGTGTCGAATATAGTGTATCTATATAGAGTGAAGTGTCGAAATATGGGGTATCTAATAACAACCACGTGACGTGTCGAAATATGGGGTATCTATACAGAGTGAAGTGTCGTAATATGGGGTATCTATAAATAACCCCATGGTGTATATATAAAACATGGAGTTATGTATAGAGAACCCATATTTCGACACTTCACTCTAAAACCACCCAGCAGCCCCCTCTCCAAAACTCGATATTTTTAGGGCCTGTGGACAGGCCTGGGTCTACTGTGTGTGGACGACGACAGATCTCGACTGCAGCCCTCCATAGTCACTGTGGTCATCCTCGATGAAACTCGGGTTATCACTATCCTCGATAATCCTGGTCCAGACCGGGGCGACTTGGGTTCTTGAAAGATGACGCTGTAAATTATAGCCAATCAACAAGAGAGGCACACATGATTTTTTGACAATCTGATCCGTTATTTCAAGCGACTATGACATACGATCACACGACAATATCCCACGTTCACTTTAACTGAACACCTTGATCACGTGACAACGTTTCTCTTCTCGCTGTCTTAAATATTCGGTAAAAGTGGGCGGATTGAGATCTGCTATAAAGCATGGTCAATGTTTCGCCTGTGTCTCGGTATGCACGTACACCAGGTCACATGGAAAAAATCTTTTGCCACCGCAACACTGTATCGATGCACTTGATAGCATTTTTATTTCCGCGACCTACATGCTACGTCAGCTCATTGGACAGGCAAATGGACAGAAGAAGTAATCTCCCTCTTGATCATCGAGCAGTTGTCGCACTCCCTCTGTTTTACGATTCTCAATTTCACAGCTGCGATACATCTGTCACACGTCTCACGGCAAATCAGTTGAGGTATACTCCCATCGGGTCTTCATCGTCTTCACCAGTTCTCCATGATCTCCGATCGGACGGCCATGTCCTCTTGTAGTATATTTAGTTTAATGAAATGCGGTTCCATCAACACTCTCGCTTCGCTCGCCCTCGTATGTCGTTGACTGGATGAACCAGGGTATCATAGAATCTCCACAAGCCCTTGCTCACTTTGCTGCAATGAAGCATTTAGTCTCGGTGCGGTCGGATCCCAGTTGATTACCGGGACGCAAGTGAGGGTCCGCGAATATTAGGCAGCCTAATTTATCGTTCCGTTGCGTCAGGGTTATACCTGTAGCAGACGCTGTGCCATCGCTGTGCTAACCAGATTGACCATCATTGGTACCTATCACGCAGCATTGGATATACCTTCCACCTAAGTGGATACGTCGGGTTTCGGCTTCAATCAAACACTGGTGTCGGAAAAAATTGTCGTAGTTTGAGATTACGTCGTTCCTCTGATCACGTTGAACTGGAGCGATATGCAAGAGGTGGGAAAACCTGACGACGTCTGGCGACTAAAAAGCAACCATATGACTTTACAGAAAAGCATCTCTCGGCACCTAACATTCAGACCCGAGAATACGTAGCCTTAGTGTCTCAGCCGCATTTTTATTGTAGCTATTCATGTGGAGACTATGAACTATCCACACGGCCCCTAGCACCGGCTTAAGCGGAATTAGATACGCCAGCACGGGAGCTGTGATGACAGATCAGCTCAAACAACTCATCTGATGTTAATAGATGATGATCGTGGATGTCTGATGGAGTAAACGCCTCAACATGATGTAACCTGGTAAATGCAAGAATACCCAGAAAAATCAACCTGTAATGCCCGACGTCGTACGGCTTCTCCCTCGCCCAGAAATGGCATATCGGTGCCGTCGGCCACTGTCATGAAGGATATAGTGATTCTGGAAGCTCTGGGTTAAAGATATGATATAGCTTCGACGGTTTATCAGTATTGTTGATTCGATGCGGACTGACAAATATATTCCGATGTGTTTTGGCTACTAGAGCGACTTCGGTGGGTGAGAATCATCTGAACATCGTCTCGGCTGGAATGGTGATCTTTTCGTGCAGGCCTTCCTGAATAGGCCATCTTCTCCACATCTCTAGCACTCTCTACCTCACGCTCAGCGCTGTGGATATCTAACACGTCTGATGTTGGTTCGTCCCCCGGTGGAGGATGCTGCATCACCTCCTCCAAGATGGTTACCATTCAAGCCCGCAAGTGAGCATTCTAGGCATCTTTTTTCGTCTGACCCTGGAGTTACACTTTGTTGTACAATGATGAGCTGAATTTTGCATTATTCGTGGCGAATAGCAAGGCAAATTGTTGCACCAAAAATCCCCAAATCAAATCCGCTAGCTAGGTGTGCGGATGTAGAAACACCAGTCAAACTGCAATAAAGGTGTCTAGTCCATCATTCAATATTCAGCCGTCGTCCATTAGAGAATTTCCACGTCCATAATCTTAAGATTTAAAACAAAATATCATAGTATACATAGGCTAGTTTCCTGCAAGAGAGAACGATCAACAGCTTTCAATGAGGCCGGCAAGACATCATGATGTTTCAAATATCAAGTCAGTATCGCTGATCAGTATTCTTAAATCCATATGATTTTCGTTATCTAGAGAATGATGTATCTCAGTCACGTTTTGATTCAATCTTAATAAATTAATATCCTATCAATGCTCCCTAATCGTATATGTCGTTACGTAGGATCTTACTGATTTCAATTGAATTTGATGTTCAGAACGCCCAGATCATGAATATTTAGTAGTCTTATGACATCACGGTCGCATTTTAACTACTTTACTTGTAGTCGGGGAGGGTCATCGCCTTAACCCAAGGTTTATTACAAGGATCAGTCCATATGTCTACCCCGCATTATGATGCCAAAACTGGCGGGGCCGCGGCCACATCATAAGATACCACAACAGCGCGGCGTCTAACGGCTGAGCCAACCAAAAAGCCCCTACCATTATGTACCCTTCAAAGCACTATGAAGAGTTCTCGGGATTGGTTCACACTCACGTTACTGCAAGCCTTTTAGATCCCACAAGCGACATATCCAAATGGGGGAGCAGATAGGATTTAATTTTAATTAGATTGGTTTTGATTATGACTGTTTATACGAACGTTTTAAAAATCTTGAAATACCTTCTTTTTTTTTTTAAACAATATATTTATTCACAAAAGGTGAATTGGGATTGGCGAACAGGCTTAGCCTATCTCAACGCCTCTCCCAATATATATATTACATAAAATGATAGTTTACGGACAGAAATAACACTAACACATTTACAAAACAGAGAATGGCGCATCACTGTTAATATAGCAACATTCAGACAAAAAGTATTAACGATTAAGATAACATCATCATAGCTGACTCATTTAAATACAGTGTGTGATCGATCAATAATTTAATAATATTAATGACAGTTGATAGTCAGGAAGTATTATCCATGCTCAGCGAAGACTTGGTGAGTTATGAAAATCGTCTAGATTTTAGTAAAAATTTGTGAACTCGTTTGAAAATATCAGTATTTTCATGTAATGACAATAATTTATCTCCAAAAAGAAGTGTATGACAGCTGATATTCGTTTCAGGTAAGCCTTGAAGTAATTCTTGTCGCGCGTTTGTGTAACGTGGACAGACTAGTAAGAAATGGTTGGTGTCCTCGCGGTTTGCACCGCATAAACATGAGGCATCATCTGATATGTGTCTTTCATACATGTGCGATTTGAGAGAACTGCAGCCAAGCCTTAGCTGAGCATGGATGACCTGTGCGTCGCGCTGGCCGCAGTAGTAATAGTTCGGAATACATGGATCGTTTAAGGAAAGTTGCTTACAGAAATTAAGGTATGATGGTGATTGTCGAATTGTTTGGTCAAGTTCATTCCAGAGTCGTATTACAGAAGGAAGAAAGGAGTTTGCATGGAGGACTGTTCTGGAAAAGGGCACAACAAAGTTATCAGCGTTTCGTAAAGGGTATTCAGTTGAATCGGATATTCGTGGAGGAACAAGAACGGACAGATAATGTGGTATATCTCCATGAAACATTTTGTAGAATAGGCGGAGTTTGTGCGTTGTCTGCGTTCAGATAAGGGGACAAATCCGGTTTCCCGATATAGGAGACCGTGACTCGTTCCACGAGGACAGCCAGTAATAGTTCTTAGGGCATCGAGTTGTAAGTTTTCAAGTAAGACACATTGTTGCTGGTTACAGTTAGCCCAAACAACATCTGCATAGTCAAATAGTTTATGTAGGGCTTTACGAGATAGCCTGTATTTGAGACTGCGCAAACAATTGATCATAGGACTAATTTTCTTTGAGACGGATTGGATATGTGCATTCCAGTGACCAGATGATTGAAACGTTAATCCCAAGTGTTTATGTTCTTTTACCAATGAGATCTGAGTGTCGCCGAGGAAGAGTGGTGGTCCGCTATCCGGATTAGCTATATGAGAGAATATCAGAGATTTTGTTTTTTCTGCGCTGAATTGAACAAGCCACGTATTTGCCCAGTCTGAGACTCTCTGGAGATCAGCATTTAAAAGAACACTTGCAGTTTGCTGGTCTTCCACGGCAATATATAGTGAGGTGTCATCAGCAAATAACCGGATGTTACAGTTTATATCCGAAACTATATCGTTAATATAATATATTAAGAACAAAAGTGGTCCTAGTACAGACCCTTGCGGGACTCCAGCTGTAACAGTTTTAGTGTCCGAGAGTTTTCCATTTATTACTACTAGTTGTTTTCTGCTATGCAGATAGTCACAGAGCCAGGCCAGAAGTCTCCACGAATGCCAATCGCATGGAGTTTATGAATTAAGCCCTTGTGCCAAACTCTATCAAAAGCTTTTGTTATATCACAGAATACAGCTTTGACTTCCTTACCGTCATCCATTGCCTTGCAAATAAAGTTATAAATATCGACTAGCTGATAAAACAGTGCTGTCACCAGGTCAAAAACCTGATTGGAGATTCGTTAGCAGATTGTTGTCGAGTAAGAAATTGAATATATATTTGAATATGCATTTTTCAAAGATTTTGCTAATAGAACTAGTTAATGAGATTGGTCGGTAGTTTGATAGCAAGTTTTTAACTCCTTTTTTGTGGATGGGGGTGACATATGCCGTTTTCCACAGGTCTGGCATTTTTGCATGATCTAGGCATTTGTTAAAGAAAGAACAAAGAGGATCGGCAATTTCCCTAGCAATGCATTTTAAAATTCTATTATTAATTGCGTCAGGTCCCGGCGCTTTTCCGATGTTTAGATTCAGAAGCGTATGTTGAACATCATCTTTGGTTATGACAAGGGAATCGAGAGTACTGACGTTTAAAGGCAGGTCCGGTAGAACAGTATTGCTATCGTCGATAGTAGAATTCTCCACAAAGAAATTATTGAAAGCATTGGCTATTTCACATGAATTACTGAAGACTTGGTCATTGTATATTATACTTGGAAATTGAACATTGTTGTTTTGTTCTTTGGTATACGATTTGATTAGCTTCCACCATTCTTTCGTTTGAAAGTCGGTTTCAGCGATTTTATTATCTAATTTAGTTTCGTATTCCTTCTTTGCCTGTCTAATTTTTGATATAGTTTCGTTTCGAATATTTCTAAAATTTTCCCATTGGTGAGGTAAATTTGACTGCTTCGCTTTGCGATGAGTTCTATCGCGTCTTCTCATTAGACCACGAAGTTCACTATTCATCCAGGGTTTATCGCGGGGTCTTATTATAACATTTTTGTTGGGAATATATTTCTTACATGTTTCTGTGATATGGTTGGTTACGCGGACAGTAGCGGTATCCGGATCAGGCTCAAGTAAAGTAGTCCAGTCAGATTGTCTTATTGAATTACGGAAACCAATTTCGTCCATCTGATCATACATCCATATTTGGCGGCCGTAACAGGAAAGCGCCGGGACCTTGAAGTTCAACGTCACAAACGTAGCATGGTGATCGCTAGCAAAGGGTGGTATTACACCAGAACGATGTACATTATTTGTGCAGGATACCATAATTAAGTCTATTAACGACTGTGAGTATGGAGTCATCCTGGTTGGCTCAGTAATTATTTGCTTGAGATCGTATTGAACTTCAAGTTCTTCAACTTTTGAGTGTTTTTGGTGTAAACAATCCGCATTGAAGTCCCCAACAATGATGCACTTGTTTTGCATGCGATCTCTTGCCTTCCCTATTGAGTTGTTGATCAGGTCCCAATAACCCACTCTTGCTGACCACGGTGTTCTATAGATGGTTCCTAAAGTAAATTTGTTATTTTTAAGCCTAACTTCACACCACATTGATTCTAGACCAACCGACTGTAAGTTAACCATTTCCTTGTATATTATTGTTTCTTTAATGTAAATAACTATACCACCACCCTCCTGGGCGACACGATCTTTTCTCAGTGGAGGAAAGTGATATCCCGTTAGTATGATGGCCGAGAAGGGACATCGCTGTATTGTGTTATGAATCGGGACCGACACACGAAGGCAGGATGCGAAGTCGCGAAGGCAGGATGCGAAGTCGCGAGGGCAGGATGCGAAGTCGCGAGGCCAGGATGCGAAATCAAAACAGCGAAGCGCGAAGTCAGGATGCAAAGTCAGGATGCGAAGCGCGAAGTCAGGATGCGAAGTCGCGAGGCCAGGATGCGAAATCAAAACAGCGAAGCGCGAAGTCAGGATGCGAAATCAAAACAGCGAAGCGCGAAGTCAGGATGCGAAATCAAAACAGCGAAGCGCGAAGTCAGGATGCGAAATCAAAACAGCGAGGCGCGAAGCGCGAAGTCAGGATGCGAAATCAAAACAGCGAGGCGCGAAGCGCGAAGTCAGGATGCGAAATCAAAACAGCGAGGCGCGAAGCGCGAAGTCAGGATGCGAAATCAAAACAGCGAGGCGCGAAGCGCGAAGTCAGGATGCGAAATCAAAACAGCGAGGCGCGAAGCGCGAAGTCAGGATG
>JAVTVY010039378.1:0-16511 GCA_036873755.1 Hanleya hanleyi | reverse complement strand
TATAAGTGCCTATATATATTTATAAAACAGCATATCGTTTTCAATTCAGAATGAATCGCTTTGAAATTGTTCTTTATTTAAGATACAATAAAGCACTCGACGCGGGAATTTTGTTTTACAAGATAAAAGCAACGTCAACTAATATGCTGTATGAAATATTAAGAAAGCGAATAGAGCGTCATCGTCATATTGATTAAAAAAGTAAAAAAAAATGCTAACATTTTCTCTGGATGATTGAATTTCTCTCTTCGTAAGTTTTATGTGAAAAACGGGCGATATCTTTGTATAAGAGATCCTTTATTGCTGTTTTAATCCATAGAGCGGCTCTTTGTTGGGTTGATATTTCCTGTATCACAAACCCTACAAACTATCAAGACCCTATTTTTAAGATGAAAAGACGTATTTCTTTCAACAGTTTCCATATTTTTTTTACTTCCTCAAATTCGATGAGATCGCGACTGTGATTTATGATATTGCAACTGCATAATTGATGCTCCTCGGGCATGCGCACTTGAGAAAAAGTCCTGAGAATTCCAGAAGTCAAAAGTCGCCAGTCGCCGCGCGCCGTGGTTTGTCCGGCGAGTGGCGCGCGGCGAGTTTTTCCAGGTTAAGAGATAGAGCGAAACTCGCCGTGTTTTACGGCGCGTGGCGACTGGCGAGTTTTTGCAGGTTAAGAGATAGCAGAAAGTCGCCAGTCGCCGCGCGCCGGAGATGTCCACGGCGCGTGGCGAGTGGCGAGTTTCACTACAGTCAAAAGTCGCCAGTCGCCGTGCGCCGTGGTTCATCCGGCGAGTGGCGCGCGGCGAGTTTTTCCAGGTTAAGAGATAGAGCGAAACTCGCCGTGTTTTACGGCGGGTGGCGACTGGCGAGTATTTGCAGGTTAAGAGATAGCAGAAAGTCGCCAGTCGCCGGGCGCCGGAGAGGTCCACGGCGCGTGGCGAGTGGCGAGTTTCTAAAAGTCGCCACGCGACGCAAACTTGGCCCAAATAGAACACCATACGATTGTCTCTTTAAAGCTTCAAATTCGATGTTACATTCAGTCCAATGAATACTGGTATATCCCGTAAGGCTTCGTCAATGAACGAAGTATACAGAACATATAAAAACTCATGTAAACGCCCAAGATCCCCTCCCTCAGACGGAGGTGCGGTGTTCCTCACCCTGAAAATTTTGGAATTTCAGATGTGATTTAACGCCTTTGGCGCTTCTGACGAGCTTTATAGTGTCAGAATATTTCGATAGAACACCATGTCACAAAAGTTAAACCAAAATTTCCAATCTGCGTTTTTACAATGGAATTAAAAATAATTCTCCGATTAAATCAGTCAACTATGTCCACCCACACAGCCGTTTGAAAGGTCAATACTTGGCACAGGGGACTGAATATGTGCTTGGAGGCAGCGGAACTGCCCCAGAATTGTGGAATTTCAAACGATTCTCTACATATATCTGACCCATTTCAAGGCACTTCAGTAACAATTATTGAGGAACAAATTGGTCCTTGCCCCCCTCTTTGCATATTTGGGAGAAGGGGATGGCCCTTAATTGTAATTGAGGTATTTTGGCCGTCGCCCTAATATTCCGTTGACCATCCAATAGTAATAATAAATTGGCAAGACCATATCCCTTGGCCTCCAGACTGAATCCACATGACAAATACACAAATAATAATAACTGTTAATAACTTTTCAATTTAAATTATATATAAATGTACCTCCTGCTACCAGATATACCCGACAGTTTAGGAAGCTACACACGCATTGGGTTATGTAAGAATGGGTGATACATGTAACGGCTTATATACGCTCAAGGGGACTGGGTATCGGATGTGGGATATGACGATGTTATTGCTGTATAATATTGCATTCAACAGGTGTCATCAATACAGATATCTAAGTAAGAAATCAAACATCTGACTCATCTTGTTTATAACACCAACCTCCTGGCCATATAGAACAGGCACTCTAACGGCCACGGCCACACATGAACGTTACAATGACCGGTTTTATAGAGCACCAACTTCTCTGACTGAATGATGCTGATCCGGCTCATCTGGAATACCTTATTACATATAAATTGATCTATATACAGACATCGTACCGAGCCGCCAGTAGAATACAGTCTTAGACAGACAAGTAAGAAATCAAAGACTGGTTTTGATGGAACTCAAACATATATTGTCTATGACACTAGTGGGCCATTCTCCCATTGTCAGATTTTGTAATCTAAAATCGGGGTAACTGACAGTAGGAGGTATACAATCTGATGGTATAACTGACAGTAGAAAGTATACAATCAGAGGGTATATCTGACAGTAGGAGGTATACAATCTGATGGTATATCTGACAGTAGGAGGTATATAATCTGATGGTATAACTGACAGTAGGAGGTATACAATCAGAGGGTATATCTGACAGTAGGAGGTATACAATCTGATGGTATAACTGACAGTAGGAGGTATACAATCAGAGGGTATATCTGACAGTAGGAAGTATACAATCTGATGGTATATCTGACAGTAGGAGGTATACAATCTGATGGTATATCTGACAGTAGGAGGTATACAATCTGATGGAATATCTGACAGTAGGAGGTACACAATCTGATAATATATCTGACAGTAAGAGGTATACAATCTGATGGTATAACTGACAGTAGGAGATATACAATCAGAGGGTATATCTGACAGTAGGAAGTATACAATCAGAGGGTACATCTGACAGTAGGAAGTATACAATCTGATGGTATATCTGACAGCAGGAGGTATACAATCTGACGGTATATCTGACAGTAAGAGGTATACAATCTGATGGTATAACTGACAGTGGGAGGTATACAATCTGATGGTATAACTGACAGTAGGAGGTATACAATCTGATGGTATAACTGACAGTAGGAGATATACACTCTGATGGTATAACTGACAGTAGGAGGTATACAATCTGATGGTATAACTGACAGTAGGAGGTAAACAATCTGATGGTATAACTGACAGTAGGAGGTATACAATCTGATGGTATATCTGACAATGGAGGTATACAATCTGATGGTATAACTGACAGTAGGAAGCCATACAATCTGATGGTATAATAACAATGGAAATATCTAATCCCGATGTTATAACTGACAGTAGGAGCATTACTCACAATCTGATGGTATAACTGACAGTAGGAGAACATACAATCTGATAGTATAACTGACAGTAGGAGGTATATAATATGATGGTATAACTGACAGTAGGAGGTATACAATCATTGGTATAACTGACAGTAGGAGGTATACAATCGATGGTATAACCGACAATAGAATATACAATCTGATGGTATAACTGACAGTAGGAGTATACAATCATTGCGATACCAACTGACAGTACAGGAGGCTCCATCTAATCTGATGAAATATAACTGACAAGAAGTGGGAATACAATCTGATGGTATAACTGACAGTAGGAGGTATACAATCTGATGGTATATCTGACAGTAGGAGGTATACAATCTGATGGTATAACTGACAGTAGGAGGATACAATCTGATGGCATATCTGACAGTGGGAAGTATACAATCTGATGGTATATCTGACAGTGGGAGGTATACAATCTGATGGTATATCTGACAGTAGGAGGTATACAATCTGATGGTATATCTGACAGTAGGAGGTATACAATCTGATGGTATAACTGACAGTAGGAGGTATACAATCTGATGGTATAACTGACAGTAGGAGGTATACAATCTGATGGTATAACTGACAGTAGGGGGTATACAATCTGATGGTATAACTGACAGTAGGAGGTATACACACAGCTGGTATAACTGACAGTAGGAGGTATACAATCTGATGGTATAACTAACAGTAGGGGGTATACAATCTGCTGGTATAACTGACAGTAGGAGGTATACAATCTGATGGTATAACTGACAGTAGGAGGTATACAATCTGCTGGTATAACTAACAGTAGGAGGTATACAATCTGATGGTATAACTGACAGTAGGAAGTATACAATCTGCTGGTATAACTGACAGTAGGAGGTATAAAATCTGCTGGTATAACTGACAGTAGGAGGTATACAATCTGATGGTATAACTGACAGTAGGAGGTATACAATCTGATGGTATAACTGACAGTAGGAGGTATACAATCTGATGGTATAACTGACAGTAGAAGGTATACAATCTGATGGTATAACTGACAGTAGGAGGTATACAATCTGATGGTATAACTGACAGTAGAAGGTATACAATCTGATGGTATGTCTGACAGTAGGAGGTATACAATCTGATGGTATAACTGACAGTAGAAAGTATACAATCAGAGGGTATATCTGACAGTAGGAGGTATACAATCTGATGGTATAACTGACAGTAGGAGGTATACAATCTGATGGTATAACTGACAGTAGGAGGTATACAATCTGATGGTATAACTGACAGTAGGGGGTATACAATCTGATGGTATAACTGACAGTAGGAGGTATACACACTGCTGGTATAACTGACAGTAGGAGGTATACAATCTGATGGTATAACTAACAGTAGAGGGTATACAATCTGCTGGTATAACTGACAGTAGGAGGTATACAATCTGATGGTATAACTGACAGTAGGGGGTATACAATCTGATGGTATAACTGACAGTAGGAGGTATACACACTGCTGGTATAACTGACAGTAGGAGGTATGCAATCTGATGGTATAACTAACAGTAGGGGGTATACAATCTGCTGGTATAACTGACAGTAGGAGGTATACAATCTGGTGGTATAACTGACAGTAGGAGGTATACAATCTGATGGTATAACTGACAGTAGGAGGTATACAATCTGATGGTATAACTGACAGTAGGAGGTATACAATCTGATGGTATAACTGTCAGTAGGAGGTATATACAATCTGATGGTATAACTGACAGTAGGGGGTATACAATCTGATGCCAAGAGAATGCAGTTGGCTGGCAATTAAGACAGGTGTTCTAATTACAACACATATAAGGGAAGTGGGAAGAGGTGCCGACATACTGACTGCGTCACATGACTTCACAGAATAGTCTTCTGGTTAACCTATTCTAAAGTACATACCAAGAATCTAGCGATTCGTGATATGTGTTGTATCTCAGGTACGCTTTTATTGTACCTGTTCATGTGGCAACTTGGATGATATGACCACACGGCCCCTAGCACCGGCCCCTAAGCCACATCGTCTGTGACACCAGTTGGCTGGACATACAAGACAGGTGCTCTAACTCCTAATTCATCATTTTCCAGGTTTTAAGAGGCCACGACGAAAGATTGTCGTCACTTTGCTAATCGTCACAGGGTTTATTGTTATCTATTCATGGGGTGCACAAGACCATTTACCGATGAATTTGCCAGTTAGCAGTGAGTATTGTGTAATCGCAAGTATGTAAGAATGTATGGCCTTTAGACTATACTTAATTTCTTCAGTTTTGCACAACACTCATATGGATTTATTGTGTAAGACCTCACAGTCGAAAGTGACCAAACATCGTCGACGGACGTTTGAAATTGGGCATTTGTCTGGTTTTTGTTTTTGGCATTTTCGTGTAGACTTCTTGAATGGGAGCCAAAATAGATCTCTGGAACTCTATGATTTTTAGGAGGAGAAAGTGGCCATGATTCTGAGTAAAGTGCATGCATTTCCCGCATGCAGATATTCCTAACCGCTGCAGAGATATTGAACTTTGAAGACGGAATCTGATATTCGTGGATTTTATGCAAATGAGATTTGGCGAAGTTAGCTTGAATATTCGCGGGAAATATCAGTGTTATCTCTTGCATTATTATGGCATTAAGCATACATTTTCGGTATGTTGTTGGTAATATGTATATTACTTTTAGGAATACGGTTACCATACCAACCGGATACTAAGGCTATATTTTGGAAATTGTGCGTGTTAAAACATCTAAATCACTGAATATGCTGTAACAAAGCTCTATACATGCGATTCATATTCATCAAAACATCACCCCAACTATTTAAGTTCCTGAAATAAACCTTTGGCCACCCGTTGCTACGGTAACCATATTTCTGAAAGTATTAGTACCCAGGTCGCAAAAGTGATATCCAGTTACCTGGAAGCACAAAACTAATGGAAGGCAAAACAAACAAAATCACATGTATTTTAGAAATGAAAATACGCCATTGTTTTATCTATTTATCTCTGGTTCACTTTATGACATGATTAAAGCCCATTTGCACACAAAATTTATATCATGGCATCATTTTAAAATTTTCAGAATAAAATATGGCAAAAATATATCTCCCTGTCAGAAGTGTTAATTTTCCATTTGGGTTACAGGCCTCTGGTTCGTCATTCATTATTCAGCCGTCGTCCATTAAAGAATCTCCGCATCCATAACCCAAATACTTATTTCATATAACAGCACCAAATTATATAAAATCATAGTAGACATAAACATAGGCTTGTTTCATGCAAGAGAGAAGCGCTCAACAGTTTTCAATGATACCGGCAAGACATGATGTTCCAAAAATATCGAATCCGATGTAATGTCACGATAGAAAGCGTGACAGTGAAAACGATGGATTAGTTTTGGTTAAAGGTGTCATATTTCAGATATATTAAATAATCACTGCTAAAATGTATACGAAATACCAAGTCCAATTTTCCAACCTACACGATGCTGTTTTACGTCGATTTAGGCTATTAGCTTGTAGAAATACCATTTTTTCATTCCTCATGCACCATACCTCCTTTAGCTCTCTCTGTACCAACATTGTTAACAGTTTCAAGCTGGTAACAACACTGTCATTAACATAAATGAAGCGAACATATACTTATCATCGCCTACATATTTTCCAAGTTTATACCCCAAACTTTCGAACAAGATATATTATGATGAAAATATTTATCTAAAATGTCTTTAATTTTGAACTATATAATTGTACCGATACGGTACAGAGAGGGTTAAACGTAAAAGATCGAAAGGTAGCGACTGAATTCTACCGTTACATTGTTAATTTTTCTTCTAGCAATGTCTTCACACTCACCAAAAATGTATTATATATATATAGTTCTTCACTCTGTAGAAAGCAACAGTCAGACAATAGAAAAGGATGGCGATCGTCGAGGCAAACTACCAGGACGAGATAGACAAAGTATTCGCCGAACTAAGCAAAACTCCAGTAAAGAGCCGAGTCCGACGATGGTCCTATTGGTCGCTTATTATAGAAGTGGGTCATCCCTTCTAGGAAGTCTCCTTGATGAGAATAAAGACGCCTTCTACTTCTTCGAGCCACTATACCCACTCTATCTGTCGACAATTAAAGCGGGATTACCTGTCCAGTACTTCAATGGAACTACCAGGTATACATGAGAATTTTAACCATTATTACCGAAGTGTATTAGAGAAGTTTTCTTTATAACTGATAATTGTTTTGATTCTCCATTTAAATCACATACCAGCAAACTAAGTATTGTAGATCATCATCATGTTAACAGTAGCATCGGTAATAAATAGATAATTAATAACTTCTAGTCGAACCCATTCACCGATAATACTTTTGAGAAATATCTTCAGAATTGCAGGTATAAACACTGAACAAAAGCTGAAATACACAACATACCAGCATCCCTCAAACGAGGAAACATTTAAATATATATCAGTGATACCTATATTCTGTCTGACACCATATAGGGAGGCCCAATATTTAGTCAATTTTGTTATTTCACCTCGGTGTCTCTTGATACATGTAAATTTAATGGATGGGATTTAATCATATAAAAATCATATGGATTGAGAATGATTTAGGTTTGGGAATTTTCCTCTAACTTTAGAATTTGTAAATAACATTTAATGTATAGCGTTGCTTCTATCCCATAACCCGAGGGAGACTTTTGGTCAAGTGAAATTAATTTCAACCCCGGCTTTGGCTTTATGATCCTCTATTCGACCCACAACCACGTAATTTCTTCTCATTCCCATACATGTAGGTCTTCGATACAATCTGGAACTCTATGACAAAAGCTACATAATTCAGATATTCCAGCCTAGTTTATTGGACAACACATTGTGGTCAGAATTGTGGTCACTGTGACATACCCTATACTGGAACCAAAAAAAAACTTGGTGTTAGTGGTAAATTGTGTTGCTGCATGATTATATATTTGTCAGTCCCATTTTGTGTATGTTTCCCGAGCAATTGTCTCTCATTCAGATTGTCAAATTTTGGACGCTTGTAAACTTTTAAAGAATATTGTACAACCCTTAAAACATGCAAAGAGGTAAAATATGATAGGTGGTATGGGCAATCTTGGTTTCATTACCGTTCGTTTACCGGAAGTCATCCGATATATCCAGTAAAAAGCGACATTTATAATCAAATGAGTATTCTTGCCAATTGAGAATGAATACTGAATTTAGAATATCCCCCAAAACTGTCATTAACAGCTAAAATTTCAACTATTTGATGGCAAAACTCGAATTTACCCTTGGTTTTCTCTTATCTTTTAACATACGATTTTGGCACTTATCCCTATTGCCAGAAATCGTCACTGTGAAAGGTCCATTTGTTTAGCTAATCTGAACATGCCGCAGTAAAACTATAATCGAAATATAAGCGAAGACATTGAAAGTTCATCATATATGTTTTTTTCTTCTAAAATAACATGTTGAATGAGCATTTTTTAATGAACTCTAGAATCCCATTGAATCCCTATGTATTTCTCAGCTTCTCTTATTCATACAAAACTTATTTATATTAAAAATACATGGTCAAAATATCTGATTGTTTGGATATGCTTTTGGTAAGTACTACTTCAATATAAGACTGTTATTTAGGGGACTTTGCCATCAACGTGTTTGTTTCGGAAAGGGAACGAATCCAACAATACTTTGAAACTCTAAATAGTTCGTTGTCCATGAAATTTCAATGAGAAATCTACATAGAAAAGGAAGGATCCGTTGTTCAATAAATCGGGAACGAATTTGATGCCATTACGAAGCCAGTGTCTAAATATGAAAATAAATTGATCATTTAGCTCCATTAATTCTGTTTGAAACGCTATAGATTCGTCTTCTTTATGTACAGCATGCCCATGCTGAAAACATATATCTCCAGCAAGGAATCGAGATTCGGGGTATAGCTGTATTTCCTAAACCTTTTGACCCACTTCTCCATGGTTTCATTGGGCCCGTAATTTCATCAAGAATCAATGTTATTCCAACATAAGTATCTTTTTTTTGTCATCTTCGAACGCACAAGATTTTTTGCGTATGGATGAATCTGCACTTTGCACTTCCATTCTTGGACAAAGGATTCACGCCGGCGGACCGAAAGGTAAACTGACACGTGACTCTACGCTCAAATTTGTGATCCATAGGAGCCCCTTTTCCTATGGCTTCAGTATGGAGAATATTTTACTCAGTAATAACAGTAAACTATTTTAGACATGAAGTTGTTGTCAAAATTATCATCAATGTAAGCATTATGGTTCTTTCTTGGAATAGTGATATAATCTGATGTATATTTACCATATTTACGGTTCTTTCTTGGAATAGTGATATAATCTGATGTATATTTACCATATTTACGGTTCTTTCTTGGAATAGTGATATAATCTGATGTATATTTACCATATTTACACCAGTTATTCAATGGTAAAACCTCTGCCCTATATATGTTGTACATATAGGCTGAAGAAGAAGATTACGAACCACAAATGTACACTGGCGGAGATGTCTATGAACTAAAGTGGGAAAGGCGGATTATTTTATTATTGACACACTCAGACTTCCTTATTTACCTCCCTTCCCTTCAGTTTCACCGGATACTTTGTCAGGCTTGGAATTCCAAATGAAGGAAATACATTTCTTTTGAAATTCTTCTATGACTAAGTTAGGTGAGTTCGAATGTACCGAAAAATTGTGATTCGACGTTGATAGTAATAGCGATTTCAGTATGGGGATCTTTCCCAGCGGCGTCACAACACACCTCTACCATACCTTCATCACAGTTCTAACAATTATATTTATCTTTATCATTTCTTTACACCATCGTTGGCAGATTCGTACTCAACTTAATCCCCAATATCTTGAAATAGCTTTCGCATCCTTTATTCGAGCCAATCTAAATTATTCTTGTGTTATTCTCAATGCTTTTCAATCCAGAAAAACGCGCAAAAAATCGAATTTTGTCAAGCAACTATTAAGATTTCGTCTGGATCCATCAAGGAATAGTGTTGTATGAGTTCAGTATCCCTAATTGTTTACCGTTTATATTTTTATTTTGCTTCAGCGCTGAGTATGCATATGTACGCTGAAAGGAGATCTCCATGGTGGCAACCTCGGGTTATGTCCACAAACCATGACGAGTACCCGTTAACCAAAATACCGTGGGACTGAGTGTTGTTATAAAAGCCCAAAGTAATAAATTTAAGGGCAGTGCGCCCAAATCAAACCCCAAAATATATATATAAAACTCAGTATTTCCACTTCCTGACTGAAGGCCCAAAGTAATAAAATGTAAGGACAGTGTGCCCAAATCAACCTCAAGAATGTATAGAACTCTGCAGTATGCTCATCTGGTCTCGGGCTGTTGTCATCAGTATTTCGGTGGGTGTGAGCTGTCCTTCTAGTGTTTCTGGTTGTTGATCCGATACTTTCAGTGTATCGTTAAACATCAGATTATTCATATCAACTGGGTTTGGATCCTTCGGTGTATATCGTTTTTGATAGAATTGCATTGTTTCATTTAATATTTCCCCTTGGCACCTTCTATTTTCACCTGTATCACTTTCAGTTCGCGGTATTGCTTGTTAGAAAAGTTTCTGTGTTCCAAGGTCAACCAAGTGCAGGAGGTACTTGGTTGGCTTATCTCAGTTATCTGTCTAATTTATTTTTGGTGTTTTGATAATGGTTTTAATTTGTGCCTTCGATGATTTATCTTTTGCCATTTTGTTTCAATTCACTTTTCACTAGTTCCATTCTCTCCTTCATTCTATCTAGCCTTTGTTGTAGAGCCATCAATTTATCATCTACCCAAAACCTGAATATCATATTGTTCCGCCTCTGATATTCAATATCAGCATTTGAATAAGTAATCAAGAGTACTTTAATAATATTCAGTTGTTATGGTATCTACGTCGGAAGATTTATATTGTTGCAGAGTATCTTTTATATTTTCTTTCCCCACCACAACGTTTCGGTATGTTTAATAGAGAGTTATTAAATTTCCAGTTACATTTCCCGCGTTTGAATTATGAAAATTATATAGTTATTGTTGTTAACGAGTGATCTGATCTATAACTTGGCTGTACGTCAGTATCAATAATAGCATGAAGTATATTTACGCGAAATCAAGAAAAAGATCAACACGGCTTGTTTTATCGGTTTATCC
This sequence comes from Hanleya hanleyi, assembly GCA_036873755.1. Classification (NCBI taxonomy): domain Eukaryota; kingdom Metazoa; phylum Mollusca; class Polyplacophora; order Lepidopleurida; family Hanleyidae; genus Hanleya; species Hanleya hanleyi. The sequence goes on along the minus strand of JAVTVY010039378.1, from coordinate 5,138 downwards.
TCGTTTCGCCTACTTTCACACCTATAAAATTACCGTTTCGCCTACTAGCATGTTTTGGGGATTACTTCACGCAATCAATGGGGCGCCGTAAACGGATTATCTCCCACTGAGTGCAGCGGTCATCGCTGGACCGTTAAACTGAACATAACTCACTCATTAGATAACTCGCAAATTTCTATGAGAGTGAACACTGTCATCGCTGGGCCGTTAAACTGAACATAACTCACTCATTAGATAACTCGCAAATATAAACCGTCTGTCTGTATCACTGGATCATCCATACCAAAATCGGTGCTTCAGTGCGAGGCAACCTCACACTAGTTAAGGAAGAACTCATACAGCTAGAATTAGACAAGAGCCCAGAAAATGAAGACCTCGAATGGCAAGCTATACGGGTGTTCCAAAATAATAAACCTATAAATATAGTGAACCTGTACTCCCCTGGCACTCTAAAAACAATATCACAAAAAGAACTTAACAAAATCACCCAAAAATATGACTCGCCAATTATAATCTGCGGAGATTATAATAGCCATAATCCAATCTGGGACGAAACCTGCACCACGTCAGATGATAAGGGTAAATCAGTAGAAAAATGGTTAGATGATAATAACCTCGTATTCGTGAACTCAGGAGAAGGGACGAGAATAGATATGCGAACCGGTAAACTCACTGCAATTGACCTAACAATAGTCTCTCCCGAACTAGCAGTTAAATCAGAATGGGCAGTTCTATCAGATACACTAGACAGCGACCACTTCCAATCCTAACTAAATTTAGCATGAAACCAGATTTTGAAAAGACAGACCCTCTTCCACGCTCCCAATACTCCAAGGCAGACTGGAAAAGCTTCCAAAACGATTGCCAAAGTCTAATTCATGACGATCTACTTAGTAATGATATAGAGACTTTCAATGAAAATATAACCAGCAAACTTCTAAACATAGCACAAAGACATATTCCAGTTACGAATAAGCGGCCCAACAAAAATCCAGTGCCTTGGTGGGACTCCAAGTTGTCCTGGAGGGAGAGTGGGCCGACACCGGATGCGGAGCCCCATTCCTGCTTGCCAGTGACGGAGACGACGATAAGATACTCTTGTTTGCTACCTCTGAGAACTTGGGACATCTCTGCCAGTCGTACCCGTTCGTGTATGCCTTGTTGCCAAACAGAAGACAGCCGACATACGAGAGACTGCTCAGGTAATTAAAATTTATTCGAAAGTATTCTGATAAAAAAACTGCTGTATTACCTGAAACATCTCACATATGTTTTAACGTTTCCTAGTTCGTATAACTAAAATCATGTTTTCTTTTACATTTACAGACTGATTAAAGATGCGGCCCAGAACCTCGATATGCAGTTTTCTCCTGAGAAGGCACAAGCCGACTTCGAGAAGGCATTCCACAATGCCATTTCCGTTGTCCTACCGAGAGCCAGACTGAGCGGATGTTTTTTTCATTTCACACTGTGTATTTGGAAAAACGCTCGGAAACATGGTTTACAGTCACCAAACAGACCCAGAAGTGAGAACACTGATTCAGAGGGCAGCGGTTCTTCCTCTTGTGTCACTGGCAGATGTAGAAGATGTTTGGGTAAATGCGATCGCCGAATCTCCTCTAACACCTGAATGCACCCGTTTCATGGACTACGTCACTGAAACCTGGATCGAGGAATCCTGGAGCATGGTTATGTGGAACCATCACAAGACAGAGGGCCCCAGGACAAATAACCACGTGGAAGGTAACAGCCGTATGAAGTCCATCGCAGGAAAATCGCATCCAAATTTTATCAAGATCATCAAGAGGGAATAGTCCGTCACGGAGACCAAGTTTGCCTAAGCTATGAATGGCGGACGATTCCGACCCAAACGCCGAAAATACCGAAAGCTGGACGACCGACTGAATCAGCTGAAGATGCGACTGGGTGGAGATCAGTTATCACCAGTTGCATTTGCAGACCGTGCGTCGTACCTTTTACACCTTGGCGACTAAATATAAATTCGTAATATATTGTGCATGTAATATATTGTTCTGTATTGTTTTTATCATTATTGCTTGTATATTATTCTGTTTTGTTTTTATCATTATTGCTTGTATATATCCAACTGTATATGTTTTCATCATTATTGCCTGTATATAAATATCCAATAAATATCCATCTTTCTTAAAAAAAAGGAAACTGAATTTATTAGTCCCTTAATATCCAGCGTGTTAATCCCGACTTTACCCGCTGGTAATCCCGACTTTACCTGCTGGTAATCCCGTATTGTTCACGATTTTCACACCTACCCTATTCTCGTTTCGCCTACTCCAATTTTTTTAAATAAACAAAAGGAGTAGGCGAAACGAGAACACACGGTTTTATCGGATTAGGTTGCCGCCAGGTATAACAAGACAAAAGTCGATATTACCAGATACAAATTCGTTATAACGAAAAAGAACACCGTCGGAAAAATATATTATATTATTTTGAGCTTTTCTACGGTTGATTCCGTGTCTCCGATAAGCCTGGGTACATTATGAAATCCAAGCCAGATGCACGAAAATAAAACGATTTTACTTATAGCTTATTTCGATGAAAAATGCTAATATGTATCAAAACTTTAGATGGTAAACAGTTGAAGGTGGATTGGTGTCGTTCTTCTTGTTTGGGATTGAAAAAAGGTGATAAACCAGCAGGAAAATGTTAATGACATTTTATCATGAAATATTATTATCATTTTCTCGCTCTCTTTACACAGATCTCAATGTTTCTTTTAACGGTAACTTTATCCCATTTGTAAACGCATATTCAGATTCATGGTCCTCAGTTTAGTACTGCGCCGTCATATTCTCCATCATTGATTGCAAGTATTCTGTTCCCACTCTATTGATTTTTAAAAAAATCATAAACAACCATATGCTACAGCGTCCCTGTAATATTGAGGTCAGCCGAAGCAAGATTCAGCTGAGGCCATGCCACGCAAGACTCAGCTGAGTCCATGCCACGCAAGACTTTCAGCTGAAGAAATACCACACGAGGCTTTCAGCTGAAGGCATACACCGCAAAATTTTCAGCTGAATACATAACACGCAAGACCTTCAGCTGAAGAAATACACCGCAAGACCTTCAGCTGAAGAAATACCACACAAGACTTTCAGCTGGAGAAATACCACGTAAGACTTTCGGCTGAAGACATACCACGCAAGATTTTTAACTGAAGACATACCACGCAGGACGGTAACTTCCTCTTTAATTATTTCTTTCTTCAAACGACGTTTCTCTAAATGTGTCATTATCCGATGAAGCTAAAGGAACATTTAGAGAAACGGCATAGATGAGCGAATCCAAAAAGTCTTGTATATTATCTTGACTATACTGCACTACTATACTAAATGTCAAAAACTGAAACTGAAAAACTGTTTTGAAAACATATTTCTTATTCTCAGGCCGTGTCCGAACAGAACTGACGAGGATTTGTCACTTGCCATTCATATCCTCTCCTCCATCTTTGAGTGTCGGTTCGCTGAGGTGGACATCAAAACGTGGCGGAGGAAATTGTGCGGTGTTTCTGACAGAACCGCTCGGGCTTTCTGTGACTGTAAGTATGGGAGACAACCCACTTTCCTTGAAAGATTCTGCCTTCCCGATTATACACAATTGTGCTTAAAATCGAACTTCAGAGCGATCAAGACGATCCGTGTCGATATGGAGGTCGTACGTCGTCTTCTTCAAAAGCACCCAGATTTGAAGGTCATCCATATACTGCGCGATCCCAGAGGAATGTTCTGTTCCCAAAAATTTAGAATAAAGTGTGATATTCCCGAAGAGTATATACAGGGATATTGCCAAAGGATGACAAAGGCCTTCAGAGACAGAGAGCAGCTAGAAAAAGTACATCCTAGGAATATTAAGGAGATTATCTATGAAGATTTGGTGGCCGATCCCATTGGTATAGCCGAGGAGGTCTACTTCTTTCTGAACCGTACCTTACCGGATTATTTGAGAGTATCTATACGTAATAAAACTGATAGTGGTACCGCGAATGACGGACGCTACGGAACTAATAGACCGAATGGATTGGAAACGGCTTATAACTGGACATCGAAGGTGTCCTGGCGAACCGCTGAATACACACATAAACATTGCAGAGAGCTTTTACTACACGCTAGGTTCCCCATTTTTACAAGAGAAGAAGAGCTAGATGGATTTACAATTCCGGACAGAATGAGGAAAATCAAGCGACGGTTACCGATACTGTAGGAGACACGCAGAATTAGAAGCAATGCTCAGCGTGTCGTGATTTGAGGCAGATCAGTTTTAACATGGTGTTTGGCTCTTTGGTCCCTATAAAATTTGTCCACTTGTCAAGACATTTAAGGTTTTATACCGCTCATATGTTCCGTTATTTCACTGGATTTATAAAGAGCAGTGACCTCTTCAAATACGTGCTTCTAGTCTGTCTGGATGGAGACCGGCCAACAAGGCTATCCTATCAAGCGCTTCAACTTCAACATTCTGAGGATTGGGACGAAATACGATCATAGAGTGTGAAGACTATGCCTTGTGATTTTTGTGATATTTTTGCCGTATTCTCATAGTGTTCATTTGAATAAAGCCTGAGTGGCATGAGCCTAGAATATATGCTTCATTTGGAGAAAAACATGTCTCGTGAATAATGCTTCTCGATCATGGACGCGACTTTTTTTATAGACGATGGATGGCTACTGAATATCGTATTTGATGATTGAATATGTAGAGAGCTCCTTAAATTCACCTCATCGTGTGATTATTTAACCTTATCTGGCCTGGGCGTTTTGGGGTGTACCGCAGCCTGGGCTGAAACTTACCACACTATATATTTGGGTCAAGCTCTGCAAGAAAATGTAAACGAATCCAAAATGGCCGCCATGATGACGTCACTGTGACGTCATTTTCAAAAGGAGCATTTTTGGACGATTTTTCGGTCAGAATTTTCTAATTTTTTATATTTGTTTTTTGATAAATTAGTAAATAATAATCTGATATGAAATAAAATGGGTTTTACCTACTTTTCCATACAGAAGAATTTTTGAAGAAATATGACGAAAACATAAATTTTCTAGTACCCCACATGGCCGCCATTTGGAATTTACCCATGATCCTCTGCTCGGGGG